>JAEIIL010016602.1:0-12346 GCA_018905715.1 Drosophila lini
ATCTTTAAAGAATAAAGAATAGAATTAATTTTTATATATAAAAAAAATCCAAATAATTAGAATTTATTATTTTTTTATGTCTGTCTTAAAAACACTGCAAAAATTTAATAAATTAATTATAATTGAATTCAATTATAAAGAATGATGATTTTGCATAGCAATAGTACTAAAAAAAACTATTTTTGGTTCAAAAACCTTAAAGGTGTCTACACCACGGTGTGTCTTTGGGTCTTGATGGCATTTTTGCCTGCACCATGCTTCTCCCTTCTCCCTGGCCAGCCACTGGTGTGTGTATGTATGCAGCGGGGTTATTTGTCGTAGGTAGCGGAGACAAATGTAATCTGATATAATTTAATAACAGGCAGAACCACTGCCTCGTGGATGGATGGAGGATGCATGTATGCGGGCTGAACCTGAATAATCTCGGCCCAAAATTATATCAGCATTTTACTAAAACTCGAATATTGTATGATTTTTTCGCTTGTTTGCAGGTGTGCCACCGCATGAACGACATTTGTATGGCCATGCTGAACGCTGCCTTCTCCAGACAGATTAATACCACGTTCAGCCGCTTCCAGGCCATCAAGGCAAACATGCCGCGCCGGGAGTCGGCACGACGCAGTCATCCGCTGGCCTGCCAGTGCGACATCATCGAGACGTGCTACATGCGCCTATCACTGCTGCAGATGTCCATGGGCAAGCACATGGAGCGGGGCCACTGCTGCTTCTTTCCAGGATCCGTAAGTCAAGCTCCTAAACTGATTAGTATCTAAATTCTAATACCGATTATTTTCACAGATATTGGACGAGGTAAACGGAATTTTGAACTATATAAATTTTACGCCTCAGCTGCAGCGACCTTATCGGGTGACCGATGAGCTCTTCGATCTCTCCACCATGGCCATGGAGTACTTTAAGGACCGCATCGAGCCGACACTTCCCGGTCTGGCTTACTTTAACAAGGACTTCTATACGCTGCCCACCACCACCAAGCGACGTAAGTCTATAAATTCCGGCTGTAACAGTCAGTTTCATCAGTACTTTCCATTCAACAGCCACGCTTGCCATCAGTTCAGATCTCGAGGACAGTTCCAGCAACTCGCCGCCTCAGAACCACATGGTGCTCCGCAAGGGCATCCGCAAGATAAAGCAGGGCATGAAGATCTACAATAACCAGCTATCGGTGCTGCGCACCGAGCTTCGCACCTGCAAGCGCAAGGCCGCTGAGCAGGGCAAGCAGCTGTCCGAGCAACAGAATCTCCTGGCGGAGCAGCAGAAGCAGACGCTGGAGTATGCCAATCGGTTGGACGAGAATGACAAGAAGAACGAGGAGATAACTCGCAAGTTCTCCACCCTGTTGCAGGTATGTAAATTTCGATGGATTTAATCCCATAACAGGCATTGATTTTCCTTTCACTTGGACTTGTGCAGGAGCTCAACAAGTGCAAAACCGAGCTGCAGTTTTGGCGCTCCAAGAGTCCGGCCATTCCGGCCATGTGCAGTTCGTGCAATCAGAAGGTGACGCCTGTGGTGCCGCCAGAGGATTTCCAAGTGCTCGTTAACCAGGGCGTTGACCCGGAGCACATCATCATCAGCAATGAGGACGGTGATGCCGAGGAGAGCGACGTGAGCGTGGGCGAGCTAAAGGAGTTCGCCTCCCCGGATGAGTCCACCACAGCCAAGCTGCTGGCCGTAAGCACAGCAGCCAAGAATCTGAAGCGCAAGCTTCCATCGGAGACCCAGTCGTCCAATGCCATTGCGTCCACATCGAAGCAAGTGGAGGCCGTCCAGTCCCAGCCGCAGCCGCCAACTTCAATAAATGGAGGAGGAGGAGAGGGAGCTGTAAAGGCCGCCGCCACCGCAGGATACTCGCCGAAGCTCTTCTATGGCAACCATCAACGCAGCGGCGTGATAGTAAGCCTCGTCTCCATGAAGCCAACGGCAGCTCCGTCGGAGGCACCTGGATCGGAGGCAGCTCTCGAGGAGCCGGAGGAGGCGAAGAAAGCACGTAGAGTACAAAAGGCCAACAGATATGTAAATACGTCGTCTGGCAAACGCAGTAAGCATTAGGACATACGCATATATACACTTTACATATTTTTTACCACTTATTTACATAAACAAAACAACAAATAAAGAAGGCGTCCATGCCCCACGCTCTCATCTGGCTGGGGCAGGCGTCATGTAGTGTTAACAGAAGAATCAAATATATACACATATATCTATTAACGTCAATATGCATTAGGCATTGCGAATATTATCATTACAATTATTATTATCAAGTACAACAACAAGTGTGTCTGTATATTCTTCGGTTTTAACGACCCCCTTCTCCCCCACAAAAACAACAACTCAAGTTAACCAACAAGAACACACACAGAACACCACACGACACACTCGTCGAATCCAGTAGTTATTGGCAGAGCAAACAAAACAGATAATAATAATTTAAAAGCAAATTAATTTTAACTAAGAACCACAAGAAAAGCAAAACAAAAACGGCAAAGAAATATTTTAAATAAAACTTTAAAAGCATTTGAAATCAAAAGGGATACCCCCGATGGTTTTTTTTGTACAAAAGAAATACATTTATTTACAAAGTAACAAGATCAACGGAAAGACTAGCACTAATTACAGCTTTTGGGAGCGATCCCCGCCAGCCAGTGGCTTGTTTCGCTCATCCCACAGGGTGACGCCGTCGCAGGCACAGATACGCTTGAAGTTTTCCAGTATACCCGCCGAACGTGCAATTATTCCACAAGCAATCCTACAGAGAAACAACTTAAATCGTGAAAATATGCTCTCAAAACGAAGGATATACAACGAACCTGTCTCCCGAGTTGCCATCGATGAGACTCTGTTGGTTGCCACCGTTTCCCAGGTCATCGGCACTGGCTGTTATAACAATGGCCCTGCCAATGATGTCCCACACCTCCAGGATGGGATCAACAAAACGGAATGTGGCCCTGCCGCTCTCATCGGCCCGAATGTTGCCCAGATCGCCGGCATGCCGTTCCGCGGCCTCTGCTGCTTGACTTCCGTGCGGCGACTGGCGGGGATTGTAGTGCGAGCCAACAGAGGCACAGCCTGCTGACACATCGCCGCTCTCGTGAATGTGGAAACCGTGCAGACCGGGCGTCAGGCCATCCACCACGCCATCTACCACCACGCCAGGCTCCCGAGCCGTAATTGTTGTGAAGCGCACTACGCCCTGAACAGGCGTTCGGTCCACTACACTGCCCGTGGTGTTGATGAGAGCCACGGCCGACTGGCCACCGAATCCCGATAGCACCGCCTTTCGCCCGGTAGCCTCTATCTTGTCATGCACCTCTGACCAAGGTCGTTGGGTCTGGACAATCACTCGGCCCTCCTTGATGTCGATTTCCACTTGGCCCACTCCATCCAGCGCCGTTCGGAGGACGCTGGCGTACGCCTCGTCGTCCTTGCGCATCTGAACTGCGAATTCGATCTAAAATTTAACATGAGAGCATGCCTCCTGCTCGCTAATTTACCTTGATGGAGCTCATTTTGATGTCAAAAATGCCGAATAAGAATGATAAACAAACTTTGGCCCTTTGGATCTTTCATCGAGCAATCGATAATTCTTTTTAGACATCTGGTCACATCACAATCGATAGAAAGAGTAACGTAACATTATCGTTACCAGACTTTGGGAGGAAATTCGCAGTTTCCTATATTTTTTGCGACTGCAGCCAGAATCATGGTTAAAAAATCTCAATATGGGTGCGTAGGTTTTGAAGATTTTTGGGACACTGTTATTTTCTGCAAACAAACGGCGAAAAGTCCTCAAAAAAGGCTTCTAAGGAAGCAATGAAACGGAGCTGCCAGATTTCCTGTACATTTGGCGCCCGACTTAAAATTCGAACTGCAAATTTGTAAACCTGCTAATAACTGTAATTTCTGTGCTAATTTGTTGGACATAAACCTTCATTCAGCTCAAATTACGCCTTATCATTTTTTTCTCAACTTTTGTTTTTATTGCCCGCCAGCGGTTTTGATCAATGGCCATAAAGTATATTTTTAAGCAAAATGCTGCTAATTTTTGCAAATTAACGGCGCTAATTGAAGCGTCCTAAGCGACAGATGGGTATGTCTGCTCGGAGTAAAAAAACTTTACAAAAAAACAAAAACATGATAAAAACGTGCAACAAAATTGCGATGAAGCGTTTCCATGCGCCGCAAATTCATTGCAGCAAATTGCGTCTTTGACTTTCATTGTGCAAAATAAATTAATTTCACTTGGACATCGTTATTGATGGCAATTTAAAAACAATTGAGAAATATTTAATTCGGCCGCCATATTGCGATCAATTGAAGAAATGTAAAAGGAAGCATCACGACAGGGGAATAACAGTAATAATGGCAATTCCCGAATGCCAATTTCCAAAATTTTCGGCACTGCGCGCATGGCTTTTATCAATTGAGACTCAATTAGCACAAAGCAAGCATTTTGGAATGAATGGAAATCGGTGGACGGCAATTAGCCGAAATAAGTATTACCGTTATAAGGTCCACCCTAGCAATGTAGATCTCCCCCCACACAACATAAACAGGTGCAGCTCTCTTCTCTTCTTTCTGTCTGCTCTTTAGGCACGGAACAACAGCTGTTCTTGTTGATAAATAGCATTCTTTGTTGCTTTTTTCCATATCTTACAAGTGCAAGTCAGGCCCCAAAAAGGTGGGTTGCCATGGACCCCACTCGAGTGGGAGCGAGATGGGGCTATCAAAGGTCGCCCAGAAAGTGCGTGCCATAGCAAAATTGCTATTTTGCTTTTTGCCTTTGTTTTTATTGCATTCCATACACGCACGCACACAGTTGCACTACTGGTGGGGCAGCAAAGAGCGCCGTTGGGGCCCGCGAGAGCCAGAGAGGAAAAGAGATAGTAAGAGCGCACGGGGAGAGATGGGAGAGCGAAAGAGAGTATGGCTACTAGCCGTATACTTATTATTAATATTAGCGTGAGACACCAAAAATCACTACTAGTACTTTTGAAACCATCGGTTAAAGCACATGTGCGGAGTGAAAACTAATCTCAACAAAGAGCAACCTACAGCAACAACTACAGCTACAACAACAGCATCAGCAACAGCAGAAATATTAACACGTTGACGCTTTTTGTGTTTATCGCGAGCGGAAAAGCTTAATTAGCGAGCGCCAAACTCTTTTTGGCTGGCCGAAATCTTATTTTCTTTGAGAGTGCGTGTGGGTGCCAAAAAAATTAAGTACGTCATCGACGCGCGCAGCGAAAAACGGTCCAAAAACTGATACACACACAAAGGCGAGCAGCAACCATTGAATTGAATTCAATTGCAGGAGCAACAAAAGCAACACGCCCAATCAACGCAAATCAAGGAAAAGTTCTACACACAAACTCGAATTAATTAATTTGTTTTTGTATCGGCGCTACTACTTCTTCGTCTTCGTCTTTGCATTCTTCTCCTCGGCTGGCTTTGCCATTCGCCGCGAAGCGCTGACAAAGACAAAAAGAACGTGCAAAACAGCTGAGCTGAGACCGAGAGTAACGGAACGTAGCGTCGGCGTCGGCAGCGAGCAACAAAGCAACAAGTGCAGCAGCAGCAGCAACAACAACACAAAGCCCTTTCAATTGAGAGCCTAGGCGAGTGTGTATGTTCACATTGTTGTTGCCACAATCAATTAGAGTGATAGCAGGCGGCAGAGCACCGCTTCGGCAGAGCAGCAGCAGCAGCATCCGCATTAATTCCGCTGGCAGCAGCAGCAGCAGCATCATCTTCGCATCGCATCTTCGGGCTGGCTTAATTCCGAAAGTGTATCTGTGAGCGTAGTTGCTCCCGTTCCGCCTCCGTAATCGCAAGTGGCTTGTTGTTATTGTCGCACTCGGTCGATCTCTCCGTGTGTCTGTCTGTGTGGCAGCCAGCGCCAGCGCCGTCGGCTCTTGATTGGGCTTGTTTGATTCCGAAACTGTATCCCGTAGTTTCCCGCTAACGGCGAAAATTCACACAACTCATTGATATTTTAACCTCGTGTCCGCGTTGGCTGCCGCTCGACCAAGGTTCTGCCGCACAAAATGCTCGTCTCCTTGGGCTCTCCGAAGCCTGGCTTCGTCGGACTAAAAGTGCTCCTCTAGCACGCTGCGAGCAGTCCGCCGTACATAATACACAAAAGTCTAACTATACGCGAAAGGCAGAACCAAAAGCCCTAACTATTTATAACCCACTGAATTGGCAGCAAAAAAAAAGTTATCACCACTTCACCAACCGAATCGTAATCGCTATCGTTATCGCGAGACAACAGAATACAACAAAAAAGTTTAAAGATAATATACAGTGTGCAAGTCAAGTCGAAGCAAACAAAAACTCCTATTCTCTCGCTAATGAAATCCGAGCGCGTTTTTGTGAATAATTAGCCCCCAAAAAACCCGTTTAGCCGCCGCAGAAATTAGGCCCCCCATAAAAGTGACGACGACGATCCAAGAAACTGGCATCCATCTCGCTGCCGCTGATATATAACACCCCAATATACACACAGCCGTAAAGCGCAAAAACGTAAAACCGCGATAACACCCATACACTCGCCGCCGAGCAGAGCGAAAAATCCGATCAGCGAATATATCAACTTCACAGTAACGTCGGAAAGTCAGTGCAAATCAGAGCTAAATCGTCGAGCGCCCCGAATAGTTGTGTCTAACAAATCGTTCCCAAGTTCCCCCAAAATCAACCAAGTCGTGAAAAGATAATCAGTTATTAGTGATCAACATCGGTCTCCAGAAGTGTACAACTGCAAAATAATGTCAGCCCTCTGACAGTGTCCCAAAAAAAAAAATAAAGCCCACACGAAAGTTACATAACGCATAACGTGGAAAATCCTATTTTCGGAAGCGAAATATAAGCAAGAGAGACCCAGCGAAACCCTACAAGTGACTTGTTAATTGGAATGTCGCCTATCTGACAGTGACTAAATCAACACGAAAAAACACCCCAAAAGAACTCAAAAACACTGTTTGAAAATAAAAAGAATAAATAGAAGCGTCACAAGCGTTACAACAGCGAAAGAAACAATATCAGCCAACAAGGAGTGCAGCCTGTGTTATCAGTGAAGCATACGTACATACTTATATATTCGATTCAAGCGTAAACAACTGCTGTATAATGTTCACCGCCATCTGACAGTGGTACAAAAACCAGCAAACAGAGCTAATAAATAGAGCGTCGAAGGATCGCCGCTGCTATAGACAACAAGTCACACACGTGCCAGTGAGACCTGTACCGTACCACCTCCCATTTGAACTGCACCAAGTAAAGTCAATTCAGCGATAAATGGAGAAATCTGAAATACGACTGCAGCGCATGTCAAATGAATATCAGTCGCAATCGAGCTATATGTATCTCCGGACCAAGATGCTGTTAAAAATCGAAAATACCCTACTTCGAAGCCATCGTCAGCGCGAGACCACCGGTATCAAGAAACTATACAATTCGTTTTTCGTATTGTTTTAATTTGCCCCGCCCGGCCCCCGATCCCCCTCCGAAGGCCCCAAGAACACATTACGCACAACGCAACAATTCCAATTCCACTCAATTGTGAGCCAAGCTAGAGAAAAGTTACAAAAAGCAAGTTATACATGTTTTACCTATATTAAATATATGAATAAACTAGAGATATTATTTGGTTGTTAGTAGAACTCAACGTCAAGTGCATATTGTTAGCCCTCGTATATCCAAGTGCTGTGCGACGAACGATTAGTAAAGTGTGTCATATGAGCATTTTGAACAAGCCAAAATGTTAACCTAAGCAAAAAGCCGTATTTAAGTCTCCGAGTCGATCAATAACTGTTTCTACTTCGAATATTACTATTACAATCAATCACAATCACCTTTGTTGCATTTCGCGTTGCACCAAAAAAACTTGAGCAAAATTGCTGCTGGCGAAAGTCCGGTCGGAACGCTACAAACTGTGGTCGCCCAAATATATATCGTATTATCTATTGGTTGGAAAACGACAAAGGATTCAATACTCTAAAAATAACAAGGAATAAGGGAAAAGAACGCGATTACAACGCCTTTAATTCACGTACCGAATGGCGCTTTCGTTTCTATCGCAAAACTCCGGTCTGTTGGATTTACAAAGCATATTTGATCCACAATATTCTCATCAACAACAACAACAAATCCCACAACATTTGAGCCACCACCCCCAACATCACAATCAACAAAATCAACAACAAAATCAACACCAACACCAACAACAAGCGGAACAAATTCTACAACAATCACGCAACATTTCAACAAAGTTCGATTTGAACATTTTCAACGAATTCGACCAAATGGAATTCAACAACAATTTAAATCGCAATCAATATCAGAACAACAACAATAATAATAATAATATCAGCAACAATCAGAATCATAACTCCAACACCAACACTAATAACAGTGTAAGTGAAAATCTAAACCAGGTGAGTTCAAAGGTCACCAACGACAGAGGGTTCACAGGGCTTGACATGCGATAGAATATACATTGAGAGAAATATATAAAAGGGGTCGAAATTTGTCTGTTAAACAGTTAACAAAAAGGGGGGTAATTTAAATTAAATTATATAAATTATATAAAGGGGTTTCATGAATTACTGTGATATTTGGCACCTGGTCTACTATACTCTTCCACCGATTAGGAACTCTATAAAAAAATCAGACTAATTATAGTAACGACATATTTACACAACTGTTTTTCAATCCATCGGTTGTAGATTGATTTGTAATGGAATGCCCGCCATTAAGAAATCTCCTAGTTAGTAGTGAGTGAATCAAGAAAACTTTTCAAGATCCCCTGCTCATGCGGCTCCCCAGCTAATTCTGTTTGCCTTGAGGCAAATATAAATATATAGTTCAATTGCTAATTATACTATACAGCGCGGGGTGTATCATATAACAAAGTTGTGGTGGACAGATAGAGGGAAAACAACAGAACAGCGCTTAATAAATAGTTGCAAGCGAATGTTACGTCACCAGTGCCGAGTCACTCACTCGCACTCATCCCCCAATCCTGGGGGTATCCAAGACTAGATACTTTTGTTTACCTTCTTTATTTTTGGAATGTCTCATAAATATAGCCGCATGTTGTTCTGGGTCTTCTTTGCCCAGCTCTCAAAGCCGTGTCTTTTTCCATTTGTTTACACACATCGAGCGTGTATGAACTTATCTCTTTCTGCTAATGGAACCAAGCCAAGTCAGAGTCCTCATCGGCAAATAAACATCACAGAATGCAATGAATCGATGGGTGGTTTCTCCCCCACTCTCACAGACTCTCTTTTCGGGAGAGAGCGAGGGATTGGGAGAGTAAAGCCGAGATTGTTGGCGACCTTATCAGCAAGGTTCGGACCCACATATAGTATTTCAGCTGGACTGTAGAGATAATGGTGAGAGGGCATAGCCTCGTTGGCGGCTAGACACGCTTTGTTGGTACTTTTGATTCGGTTCCAGAATTGATTACGCCGTCGAAATTCAGTTTTCGAACTAAAAGCCTCTCCGTTCGGTTTCGGTTTTCCAGATCCAGAACCGCCATTTCATCAGCGGCTACCACCATCAGCATATTGGGTCGGATTATGAGCAAGTGATCAACTTTGTTGACTCGCCGCCAAACTCTGAGGAATCGTGGACAGGTAAGGCAGCGCCAATCAGTTCAATCATCAGCTCAGCTCAGCTCACCTCATCTCAATCACCAACCTTCCTACATCAACCAACAATAATATCGCCATCATTGAAGAGACCAGCTCTTTAATCGAACAAATCACCATTGTCGTAGACGCCCAATCGAAGGATTCGCCGGGACCGCAGATCATCGACGTGCAAACCATTTACCTAAACAGCGGCTCACGCAAAAGACGAATGGATTGGGATTCCCTGGACATTGGCCAAAGTGAGAATTCACCAACAGCATCGCAGAGCGGCGAGCTGCCCACCAAAGTGGCCCATCAGGAGAAGGATAAACACAAGCGCGAGAAGAACTCGGGTAAGGATCAAGATTTTAATTAATATGGCACAGACTGTCTGTCAACGTAAATGGAATATCCCAATTGTTGAAAGTATCTTAAAAGAAAGTAAAAACGTATCTCATGATCTAGTACTCAATATGAAGCAGCCTCTAATCTTAGGCTTTAGTTTTTAAGGCTTCCATTTTCATTCTTAGACTTTTAACAAAGCTCAGAAGCTTGTTCTAAAATAAAAGCAGGTTAGCAAATGCTTTAATGATTAGCCCATCAATTAGTTATATTAAAATATAAATAAAAAGTCTAAAATTGTCACACTTTCCAGCTAAAAAGTTTGAATATTAAAAGTTATTCATTGAACGACCATAAAAGATTGAATTAAACCCAAAAAGATGGCTACAAAAGTGCCATTATGATGATTGCTGTTTTGTTAATTGCTGATTTGCATAAAATGTGTGTTGTGTTGACCCAAAATTAATGAAAGCGGCTAAAAAGAATGAAAGAAATTGCGATTGGACTTGGGACTTCTTCCTGGGATGGCATCGGAAGAGGCTGAGTGAGCGAGTCTGAAACCCGTTCCCGTTCCTGGTGCCTCCACGTTTGTTGGCTAAATTAGAAGCCGTCGTAATTGAGAAACCCGTTTCCGAGTTGCGCCTCTTTGATTGTACACTGCGGCAGCTTGGGCATGGGCTATATGGATATGGATATGGATATACACACTTGTATGTAGATTGGTGGGCCTAGACAGATGTACCCGATCTAACGACTAATTCGATCGTTCGTAAGACAAACGTGAGTCTTTCTGCCTGTGCTGCCCTCGCGGGTGCTAAGTGGCGTATAAACACGGGGATATGATCGCTAATTAGTCTGTATCTATCAGACATGAAGTTATACGACATATATATGCGTGAGATGGCAATTAAAGGCCAAAAACCTTACAAAGGGTACGACGACTTTGAGATGTTTGAAATATGTAGGGTTTGGCGCAGGTGGAGTTGCACTATGAAAGACATTCGGTCCTTAAATAGTTTCATAAACTGATTAACATCCAAAGACCGTACGAACGATGGCTCTTAATTTCGGAGTTGGGATGTCTTAATGAAATTAACAGCCTGGCGATGGTTAAAGCTTGGCATAAAACAGTAATCAACTTAACACCTTTGCTTGTGTTAATCAATAGAGCTTTAATAATAGAATGCCTCTGCTGGCTAACAAAGCTGGGAATCAATCTTTTCTCGGTACTTTTCCTATGGCCAATGAGAGCGAACAAGCCCCTAACCGAAAACCCTTTGAGCTCCACAAGATCTGTCCTCGAGATTGTAGCTCTGCTACCAACTCAAATCACGCAGGGCCTCCGAACTAATTACCCCGAAACGAGTGACCGCGGCATGACACTGCTACTGGCACACTGATATACTTTGGAACAAACAGTGACAGACTTGTGCTTGTGCCCGGGACCTGGCCATATAATTTCGACTCCAATCTAGAGCACAGCCAGCCAGCCCCTCTCGCTGATGGCTTATCTTCGTTGGCCAGCCGGGCCTTGCCGTAGATAAGACTGAATGGCCCGCGTTTTTGGCATACAACAATCCGCTATTAGGCGTACTTTTTCCATCGAGATTCTTAGATCATCCAAACAAACGACCAGCCTTGCCTTTGTCCCGGCTTTTTCCCACATTTATTTTATATAATCGAAGGCAATAAGATGATATTGAAGTCATTTCCCCTGCCATTTGGAGAGATATCATCTATTGTAAAATTCTATTAAATGGGCGCCCCCTGTCCACATTTACAGATACTTTTAATCAAACAATTAGCTGTGACACTATCGCAAATGTGGAATGAGTGAGCAGTGCAAACACGATGTGCGTCATTCGGTTGGGATAACTTTGAATCAATTGTGATCGAGATATGTATTGTCCACTGAAACCCACACACACATATAGATCTAGAGATATCTGTAGATAGATTAAATCAATTAACCAAGCATCACAAACAGTTTTTTTTATTAGATAACATATTACTTTTTTGGAGGCGTTTTGAAAAAACAATTGGAAGTAATGGCGTGACTATTTTAGGCTTACTTTTTGGGGTATCATACATATCGGCGTTGGGAACAAGATGTAACGCAAAAAAGTCGATCATCAACACACATGATTTGTTTTTACAAACTCTAGAGAGAGGCATGAAACCGTTTTTTTGCCTTTTAATCAAAATATCTGTTGATTTTTAAAGAGAATCTAAATCTATAAGAGACACTGCGTACCCACCGCCGATATATGTATATTTACCAAATAAAGAAACAGAAATACTTTTTAATTTAGGGTTATAATATAGAATGCTAAGAACTACTCTTTTAT
>JAEIIL010016609.1:0-17597 GCA_018905715.1 Drosophila lini
AAATAATAACATAGCTATACAGGTTTTTCTTACATTTTTTGATCGTTCCTAAAACAGCTATATTATATATAGCCTTATCTGAACCATTTCGACCTATGAACCTACAAATAAATATAAAAAATATAGACTATCACCAAGGTTTTGTTCAGATAGCTCTAAGACTGAAAGACCAGTTTAGGTAAGAAACGAAAAGACTGTAAAGGCTAGATCAATTCGACTGTTGTTTCTGATCAAAAATACTAGCCTACAAAATAGCAGTCTTCTAGCTGCTAGCGTATAAGAAGGTTAATTTTTTATTACTACCACCGATTTTATATAAAATATAATATATGTATATACACATATATATTTTATATGAACCAATTTTACTTAATCAACAAATTCCCACAGGGGTATTTTATTTAGTTTCATATATTACATTTTATATGAATATATTTCCAAATTATAATTTTGTGATTAAAACTCAAGATTTTTAAAGTCAAATGGGTTAATCCCAGAAATGTTGTAGTCAATCAGGCATTCTCCGGCTTCCACCTTTTGTTTTCATTAATTTACGTAGTTTTTCATTCTTTTAATTTCAATTATTTCTTTAAAAATGTTAATGCAGAGCAACATTCGCAATCTCCTGGCGCTATCCTCCTCCACCCACAACGACAGCACTGAATCGGGTAGCAGCAGCAACGGCAGTAGCAGCAGCGGGAACAGCTCCACGACCAGCACGAGGGGACCTCCGGTTCAGACTGTGACCGTTCAGACTGATAGCCTAAATGGAGCGCCGCCCAAATATCAGATGCTGCGGCCACAGGGACTCCGGCCATCGCGCCACCTGCCCGACACGCTCATCATTGGCGTAAAGAAGAGCGGCACGCGAGCGCTACTGGAGTTTATCCGGCTGCATCCGGATGTGCGAGCCGCCGGCTCTGAGGTGCACTTCTTCGACAGGCACTACCAGAGGGGTTTGCGCTGGTATCGCCATCACATGCCCTATACCATCGAGGGACAGATCACCATGGAGAAGACGCCCAGCTACTTTGTCACCAAGGAGGTGCCGCAGCGTGTCTACCACATGAATCCGGAAACCAAGTGAGCCCTTTTCCTGTAGTTCCGTACTTCGTCCCTAATGATAATTTCCTTCCGATAGACTGCTGATCGTGGTGCGGGATCCGGTGACGCGGGCCATCTCTGACTACACGCAGGCGGCCAGCAAGAAGGCGGATATGAAGCGTTTCGAGCAGCTGGCCTTTGTCAACGGCAGCTACTCGGTGGTGGACACTAACTGGGGTCCCGTGAAGATCGGTGTGTATGCCCGCCACCTGGAGCGCTGGCTCCTCTACTTCCCCCTGTCGCAGTTGCTCTTTATCAGCGGCGAGCGACTGATTATGGATCCCGCCTATGAGATTGGCCGCGTCCAGGACTTTTTGGGACTGAAGCGCGTCGTCACCGAAAAGCACTTCTACTTTAATGCCACCAAGGGTTTTCCCTGCCTGTTCAAGTCGGAGGCCCGCTCCACGCCCCACTGCCTGGGTAAGACCAAGGGGCGCAACCATCCGCACATCGATTCGGGTGCCATCGAGCGACTGCGCGACTTTTATCGGCCCTTCAACGACAGGTTCTACCAGCTGACGGGCATTAACTTTGCATGGCCCTGAAAGGAGCCTAGGATCATTAAGGCCAGTCACAAGGAGGTGAGTGTGTCTATTAATCTAATCTAAACTTAACCTAAATTAACAAACTAGTTGTTCTTGGGTTGGAATACCTTGATACCTCACACAAGGACACTATAATCATAAGATGCGTGAAGGATGCTTAAAGCTCTTTTGAAATTCTGTTAAAAAACTATCTTAAATATTTTGCTTGCTGGCATATGGCATTGTAAATGTATGGCCGTTACGCATCTTATTGTTATATGGTTTTGTAGTAGTTTTAAGATCGAAGATGTATTTCAAAAGTTTTGTACAAGGTCTTTTGCTACTTGGTCTTCAAAAGACCCCAAGTATATATAATTTTATAACTTTTATAACTATAACTTACTACTATAAATAAAAATGATTTGTTCCTAATCCCTCTTTTTCTTTAAATTTTCAGAATTGACCTGCGAATCCATACAATTAAAATGCAACTATGGAAGACAAAAAAAAAAAAAACAAACAAAAAACAAAACGAGAAGTTGTGGACTGATATTGTTGAATGCATTTTTTATACATACATATTATTATTGTACTTACATACATATATAAACATATATAAAAGACACACACTTAGGGTTAGCGATCATATATAATTGTAGCTTTATGAGGACAAAGATACACAACGGTTCCTTTCTTCTACTCGAAATTGAAAAGAAAAACAACGGAATAAGCTTCAAAGTCAAGTCACTTTCACCTTTTCACACACTAATCTCTCTCTCTCACTACTCGAAGGGCAAACGCTGTACTGAACGTGCTATATATACTATATATATATATATATACCTAGATAACCGTAATTCTTGAAATGCAATTATTTACATACCTATATAGTGTGAACCAATAGAGCTTACAACGAAATTCCTACAGCCTCGCAGCATCCGCAGTTTCCGTAAGATTAAACACAACAACAACAAACATACATACATGCATACATTACGTACATACATATGACGACTATATAATATGTAGTTCCCAATGTTTTCAATTGCATGACTTAACCTATGTAATTGCTTAGCTAATTTCAATCAAAACAACAACCTAAATAAATCGACTTTAGCTACAAATTAAACCAAAATGAGCTCAATTATTTTATTTTCTCACTCAAAGACCGAAAAGTGGAGTGGGAATCGGTCCTTGGTCTTGGATTTCTCGTTGATACCCCCGCTGAACATCGAAAAACTTTGATAGAAGACAAAAATCCATTGGTTATATACATTTTTTGCGAATTTATTGAATTAATTTTGGGTTTCACTTTGTATTTGTTGCTTGTCAGCCACATTTTGTGATAATTTCTTTGTTGCTTTGAAGGTCTTTAGGGTTTCTTCTTTTTTTCTTTGTCGCTTTAAGTACAATTTGATTAATTAACTTGCGGTGGTTTGTGGTTTTTGTTTGCCTTTAGGTATCCAACATATTGTACATATTGTGTAGTTGTTTGCTGCTGATCTGATCTTTGCCTATTTGGGGTTGTGTTGTGAATCTTATTAAAAGTATGCGACTACGGCTAGGGGGTGAGGTGATTGATCGTAAAATTAATTTGGTTACAACGAACTAAGCGAGAAATAACTTAGGTAACTTATGGATAGGGTGTGTGTGTGTTTGTGCCTAAAACTAGACAGCTACGGTTTCTTTGATTTTATTACAACATTTTTATATATTACAAGGTAAGGCAGGACGTCATCGTGATTGGGAGAGGCTGCTGTACTGCCCGCGGTTGCTGCTGCTGCTGCTGCTGCTGCTGCTGCTGCTGCTGCTTCTCCTTCCCCCTCGCGTCCTGCTCCCGAATTTGACCCCAGCACCGCCTCCGATTTGGCCGTCTGCAAACGCTTTTCACAATACAGACTACCCACTGGCTTGGCCATTGGTGCTGCCAGGCTCTTGGTGGACGCCGACACTGCCGCCTGAGGATCTGCATCGGCGCTCGAGTGGCGCTTGAGGAATGTCATGGGTGCAGCCGCCTGCCGACGCTCCGTGACTGGAAACTTGTTCCGCGTGCAGCTCAAATCAAATTGCACCGGATTGAAGCGCCCGGCAGTGTTTCGATCCTCGTTCCACAGCCTGGAATCCGATGCACTCGATCCTGGCACTGCTGCAACTACACCGGATTCTGCCGCCGCCGGAGCCGCCGCCGCCGCAGGCAGGTCTGTTTGGTCTGCGCCTTTGCCATCGCACACATCCTCGCCGGGATCTTCGTGGCCGTCGTGATCGTCGTCTGTGGCGGACATTGAACTTTCCGTGTCGTCGATGTGCAGCCGTTGGCGCTCGGGTATTACTTTCGGTTGGGCAGGCGGCGAGGTCTTAAATAACCTGGGCGACTGGTCCATAAGCAGGTTCTCCCAGCTGGTCTCGTACACGCTGGCCAGTTGGGCCGCCGGCTTGGGTTTCTGGCTCATCGCCTTGTACATGGCGGGCGTTGGCGCTGGAGGTACGGGGGCGGGGGCTGCGGCAGCGGCCTCCACCTTATCCTCCACATGCATCTTTCGCGCTCCGATTATAAGCTGCGGCTCCACGTAAAACGAGTCAAAGTTCAAGTCCAGGAAGAGCTCCTGCAGAAAGCGACGGGCACTCATGCGGTAGCTGCTTCTGCCCAGTGTCTTGCAGGACTCGGAGTAAAGGCAAATGTCCTGCAGAGAGAGAAGAGGGGATTAAGATCGATTTAAGAACAGAAAATACATCCTGTTGAAGTCTTACCTGAAAGGCATTCGGATGTTTCTGCTTGAGCTCCAGTAGCGCCATTTTCGACTGCTTGGCACTCACGGGATTCGCCAGGCGCTGCACGTTGTACAGAATGGAGGCGGTCAGTCTGTCCAGCGCGTTGTCTTCGCTTAGCATGCTCTCCGGCGAATGGAAACTAATGTCCGCACCCAGAGTTGTGGGCAGCCCATCTCCTGGAACGGGTACCGAGGAGCCATCACTTTTTACCGCCGCTGCACTGTTGTTGGTGTTGTACAGCTCGCAAGGGGCAAGGGATGCCCCACCACCGCCCGCACTGCCATTGCTCTGAACGCCACCAATATCCGGATGCCGCTGCTGCCGCGGATAGCGAGCACAATGGAGGCACTGGCTCCGCGCATGCTTGGCACTCTGCTGCCACTGGTGTTTCGTGGCCGACGATACGTCTGACAGCGAGGATATTACCGAGGACTCGTCGCCGCCCTCATTGGTCAGTGAATCGTTGAGGAATTGGTGGCGTCCAATGCTATTGAGCAGATTGATGCCCACCAGATCCTGGTCCTGGATGTCGCGCGACACGTACGTTCGGCTAAGGTTGCGCGTGGGAAACAGGTCCAGCACGTTTTTGGGCAGGCAGATGCCCAAGTAGCAGGGCCCCTGCAGATCGTTCTGCGGCAGGAACTTGGGAGCATTCTGCGTGGGCAGGAGAACGTTCAGCTCGTCCGCGGAGAGGAGCCTGCAAGGAACACAGATTCAATATTGGGAATAAGGTGATAATATGGGGAAACCCACCTGTACACATCGTTCAGCATGGGCTGGCGGTCCAGGCTTCGCACTTTCAGCCGCCGATGGGGATGGGTCCAGTCGTGTTTGCGCATCTGCACCTCGGGTACATCGGCGATCTTGTAGAATTCCGCCGCAGACTCTGAGAAGACCGGTCGGCTGTGCGCGCGCAGGGAACGCAGCTGGGCATAGCCCTTCATCGCCATCGGACTGAGGGCGGCGGAGGGCTGCAGGCTGGTGGCCAACTGGTGTCGACGGAGCAGTTCGTCGCTCTCCAGCAGGTTAGACATGCTCGGAATCGGGCTCAACGGAAACTGCTGGTACTCGCTCATGTTGGCCGCTGCTGCGGCGGCGGCTGCTGCAGTGCGTCCGGTCACAGACTCACAGCTGCTCACGCCCGACGTATTTGAATCCGTGCAGGAGTTGTACCGGATGCGGTGCTGATATGGAGTGGGATAAAGACCCGATCCCGTTCCCGTTCCCGTTCCCATTCCCGTTCCTGGTGTCGTTGTGGCTCCTCCCAGCAAGCTAATCACATCCGTGGTCTTCGACTCGGAGAGAGAGCGTTGGTGCTTGGACGTTGGGCGCAGGTTGCTGCCCTCGGGCAGCGTTTTTGACTTGGCAGCCACTCCACTGATGGGTAGCATTCTGCTGGGATGCACATCATCCAAGGTTGTGCGAACGCTGTCCGTGGTCGTGGTGCTGTTTGGGTCCTGCCCCGTGGGCCCCCCCACCGCCGCTCTACTCCCAGAAACCGTAACGCCGCCAGCGCCACCCGACTCTATCTGCTCGGCAATGGAGTTCCAATAGTCGGAGCCCGTCAAGTAGAATCCATCGATCTGATCCTCCAGCATCGTCAGATTGTAGGCCGGCAGCACGTCCTCGTAGTAGTGGCGCACTGGCGTATACTGATTGGATATCCAGTCCTCCGGCTGGTGCACTGGCCACATGGTGTTTCTGTCGTGTCGAACGCACAGCCAGTCTGTGAAAGGTAAATAATTGCAATTGGTGTGACATATTCTAGACATATTCTATCCCCGCGCATGTGGCGAGCGAGAAGTGCATATCAAATTTAACCAGAAATTTCATTTAAATGCTGGGATAGGATTCTCTAGTCTCCATTCTTTGCTAACTGTACACCACCTTTGATAAAATTACTTACTCAGTTTGAAGAGGATATTGGCACCCGCCTGGGTGCCGGCGATGAGCCCCAAGGCGCTGAAACAGGTGGCCCGCACCGAGTAAACCTCACACTTGGTCACCAGCACAATGAGCTTCTCATAAAGCCTGCATATTCATGAATTGAGAATGCATTTAGAAATATACTCGGCTGTTTTACAATCAATAACTGACCTGGAATTCAGCTCCAAAAAGTATTCAATACCATTGGCATGGGTGGAGGCATGAGCCAGGGCCCAGATGGCCGCCTTCAGCTCCAGGCACTCGGCATCGTCGGTGCATTTTGCGCGGGTGAGCACTTCCAGGAGCTGGGGCAGATCACCGTGCTTCCTCAGAGCCGACATTCCCTGGCCGGTTTGCGCCATCTGGCCATAGAGATGTGGCGCAATGTTTGGCGGAACCGTCTGCGGTCGCTGGTTGCAGTTGCGCCGCGAATAATAGCCGTCCTCGTTGCGGATGTGCAGGGTCAAGCTGGCATGGGTGTCCGCCTCGACAAGGAGCACATAACGCTTATTGTAGCCATTGCGCCAGTAGCGTATCTCCTCCTCGATCCGCGCCATCGTACTGTTCAGGCCGCGGGGCAGTGAGTAGTAGCGGGCCATCAGCAGACGTCCGGCATCGCCGCGCTGCGTGAGATTGGGCCAACGGCTGACAATCTCCTCGAGGTAATACTTGTCGTGGCAGGCCTCCTCCAGCACCTCCATGGCGGCCAGTACTACGCTACGGTCCGAGTCGCGTGTCTGATGGATGATGAGGGGAATGCCCCAGACCTCAAAGTGCGGAAGGCGGGCACGCAGAAGCACAGCCATAAACTGGGTGGCATACAGGCGACCATAGCGCGTCTTGGCCGACGTCAGTGCCTTCTCCAGCACCTGTCGCGGCAGCTTCTCGTAGCTGTAGTTCAGTCCGGACACAATCAACTTTACGTAACACACATGATCCGTCACACGAACCAAGTTGATAAGGCTGCAAGAAGGCGGGGGAGAAACTGAGTTAACCTTATCCGAATTTTCGGTATGATCTTTTTAGAAAGCATGTTGCCTTCTGTCTAAATGGGATAAACGAAGCACCTTATTCTATTAAGAAACAAATTCCTCAAGCTCTGACAAAATATTCTTAGGATATACGACAAGCATAACAAAAATTACCATATCCCTTCATTAAAAATCTCCTTGATTTTTTACTTACTATTCAAAAACCGTGGTGTTTTTGAGCACTTCGATGCCCTTGGTGGTGCGGCACATGCGTCCGATATATAGGAAGTACTGCTGACACATCGTGTTGTTCATGTGCTGCGGACTAAAGAGGCAGTCATGGGCACGGTTCGATGTGGTAACGGCCGCCAACTGCTGACTAATGTCCGAGAAATAGTCGGTTATGTAGCGCATACACTCCAGCTGCAACCGAGCAAGAAAATAAAAATAGTTTATTATTTATAGAACATACTGTAAAGTACAGTACATATATCCCCCTTAAAGATCACTTACCTCGCTGCTGCTTAGTAGGACATCGATCAAGTCCAGCCCGGCACTCACATACGTTGGCAAGCTCTGTCCCGGCACCAGGTCTTGGTGCGAGAACCGATTGTTGCGTGGCTTGTAGAAGTCGACCAGTCGCTTTAGGAATTTACCCAGCGTGTAGTCCAGCTTGCGGATCAAATTCGACTAAGGAAGTCCAAAGAAAAGTAAGATAATTTTGGTAAATCATCAATTCCGTCGATCTCCCTGCGACTTGGACTCACCTTTAATATTGTGGTGATTACGTCCCAGTCCCAGAGGTGTGCATCTGCCTGGCTCAGCACCCGCGAATCGGTAAGCAGACGATTAAAGGCCCGGAAGTTGTCGAAGAAGGCTTGGGGCAGGAACTTTCGCTTTAGCCGGAAACTGGATCTCGATGAGGTGGAGGCCTGCGAGTTGGACTCGTCGCTGGAGGAGACCGAGTCCAGCCGGGAACGATCGAGCGTGGCACGGAATTGACCCGCGGCCACGGGTGGGACAACAGATGCGGCCGCCTCTGCCGTATCCTGCAGTTGCAGCACCGGACCTGCTTGCTCCTGAACGTTGAGATGTCGCCGGAACAGACGCGTCTGGATAAGGGCACCGCCCTGTATAATGCTGTCTAGGAACAAGCTGCACGATGCTGGCCGCTGGCGCAGCATTTTTTGGTAGTTCTGTAAGGCAGCCACCGCCGCATTGGCCTGCTGGTTGCCCTGGGTGGCATGCCCCACTAGTGTGGGCAGTGCCGGACTCGTGCAGCAGATGTCCGGCGGCAGGTGTGTGTGCATCAGCTGCAGTATCTTGCCAATCAGCACCGTGGCCTGCACCGATACGAACTGGTCGCTGCCCACGGCAACCTCAACGAGTGCGTTGAGCAGTCCCGTTTCCAGGAAACAGTAAAGCATCAGTGCCAGGTGCTGGTCTACCACATTCGGTGCTCGGGCCGCCAGCGTTGGCAAAATGGAGCGACCTTCGGCGGATACAAAGCCGTTGCTCAGCAGCCACGTGGCCTGGAAGTCCGAGGGGTCCACAGCCTGCAGGGCCACCGCATAGTCATCCGTCCAGGTGGGCTGCGGCAGCGAGAGCAGCTCGTACAGCAAATCCAATATTGCTTTCTACAGGCAATGTAGGGATGAATCAAGATAGGGAAGAAACGTTTGGAGGCGGGTGAACTCACTCTGACTTCGATTTGATTTAGATATAGGGCATCGACTATTGCCTTGAGACCTGAGGGTTTGCTGGGATCACAGAATTCTAGGGTGCCTGTCCAGCTGCGCAGCACGGAGAGCAGGGCCAGGCGACAACTTGTATAGCGAAGTTCGCGCGCATCTCTGCAAGGGAGAACCATAGGTTGGTCAGTCTTTTGTTCCTAGTCATAACCCTGGGCAACTCACTTGTTTTTATCCATGATACCAAGCCGGTAGGTGAAGTCGCAGTATGGGGCCGCCAGACAGTCGAGCCGCACTCCGCAAATATTCCGCGTCTGCGGCCACTCGAGCAGGTAGAGCAGCACACCGCACAGGCTTTCGGCTATCCGGGGATTGTGGCATTCGAGGACATTCCGAGTGATGGATGTAACGCCGCCGCACACAATCAGAAGCGCCGGATTGAGCACAGCAAACTCCGCGAGCGTGGCCAGGCAGGCTCGCAGCAGATTGTCATTCTCATCGATGCCACTGTCGGCCAGCGAGACGAGGCAGCGCACCACCACCGGACTGATATCTTCCGGGGAAATAGCCAGCATCTTGCGCACCAGCTTCAGCGCCTGGACGCGCTCATCGTCGTTCTTCAGCATCAGATCGATGGAGCGACAGACCAAATGCTGCAGCTGCAGGGCGTTGAACACCTTGATGTCGTTGGGCGTGTTGATGGCGTAGCGGATGGTCCTCAGAGCCGCTGCGCGCACCTGGGTAAAGGTATGCACCAGTGAGGCACTGAGACTGCAAAGCCACAAAAAGCGAATGAATGTATGTAATTAGGATTAGAATTGGAATATTTATAATGTATTCTCACCAGTAAAGCAGTTCCTCAGTGCTTAAGCCTATGTTGCTATGATGCGACCCCTTCCGGGCCCCCAGGCAGAGCGAGGCCAAGGCATTGAGCAGGAAGAGGCGCTTAGTATCCCGCGTCTCCTCCAAGCAGAGCATCGAGTATATATCGAAGGCATTCTCAGCGGCTGATCGCGTTGGATCCTGGCGATAGCAGTCCTCTGGATCCTGAGAAACTGTAATGAATAAATGCGAAACGGGAATAAGTTAAATTCACTTGGAAAATCCGCGACTTAATTAATAAAAAAGCTAATATTTGTTACATAGAACCCGAAAGGATTGATTGAAAAGCGATCTCGTTAGATCACGATATGTGCAAGATACCGAGAGCTTTAGTTAGCCCATAAGGTGGTCTCTCATAGCCACAACTGCTCTTATTTGGAGACAGCTGATGAGAGCACCTTGTAAAGTTGCATCATGATTAATTGTTCTATGTTTGTAGTAACATATGAATAAGGTGGTCTCATCACAAGAATTCTCTCTTAAGAAGAGCGGAACTGCTATTGCGAAGAGAGATCTGCACATGTGAGACCACCTTATCAAGTTGCATCATGTGTTGTCTGTTGTAGGTGTTGTTTTTGTTTCTGCTGTGTCATCGTTTTGCTGCTGCTCTCTATGCTGCCTGCTTGTTGTTGTATTGTAGTTTGCTGCTGGCGATCGTCTATAAATAGTCGGTCAATATGAAGCAAAAGAATTTGGTCAAATGGCAAAAACAACAGCTGCAGGAATAACAAAAACACAACCAAAATAAATATACATACAAACATACATATGTACATATGTAGCTACATATGTTTAAAAGTAAATATACACCGTATCAACTTTCAGGTGAAAAGCTGTTATGCTCTTCACACAGAGCCATAGGCACCGTTATGCACATACCACTTAACAGTGGCTGCTTCTGCTGCTGCATTTAACATCAATGTCAACAAATGCAATGTACATATGTATGTACGTACATACATATTTACGATTATTGCTGCAGTTATTGAATATGTAAGTGCCCCCAACAACAACAAACTGAGAATAGAGAGGGAAACGGGAATAACAATACCACAGCTGCTGGGCAAGGGCCGAAATTATGTGTTTACAGTGAACAGCGTTTCACAGGGCCTTTCGGCTGTCGACGCTATGCTCAATGTTAATTTATATTCGTTACATTACCTTTGATGCGTAATTGAAATTTGCTTCGCTTGCCAAAACGCCAACTGGAATGTAGGGAGGCCATCGCGGGGCTTCGCGCAAGGTCGAGAGGGCTGGGCGGCAAAGGCGGCATAGCCTGGACATCCAGCAGCACGATGCCAGCACAGTTCAGGTGCGAATCACACGTATATATTGCTTTTCTTTTCAATTTCACTTGCTGGGGCTGAACAATTTACATTTTTTTATTGAGAAAAAAAAGAAAGAAAATGCTGCCAACTTTTTATCGATACTATGTATTGGGAAAAGTATCGCATACATCAGATATTTTTTGTAAATATTACAGAGATATCGAATACCGATACGCCGATAGGTTGTCTCTGGCCGGCACAATCGATTGCTGAAGTGCCGGTCGTTGTAAATATACAAAAATGCATTTTTAAATTAAAAACATAACTTCAGATACGGCGCTTAATTTCTCAAATACAGAACGGACACTCAGTCCTTATATCCTTGTGGGTTCAGTAGCTTGCTTTCAGTACTTCCGTGAAGTCGAATTTATTTGTTTGTTTTTTGCTCAAAATTTTCTTTCTTTTTATGTTCATTTATTTATTAATTTTTTGTCGAGATTTTAAAAGATTACACGATTGATCCATGCTCAGTACTTTTATTTTCTGTTTTTTTTTTTTTTATTTTAAATTTATTTCTCCTATTTCTATTTTGTAAAAAATTTTGTTTAACATTTGCGTCCATCACCATGCGCTCTGTACTACGCTTGTTACAATTTAGACCATATATAGTCAGTAATTATGTTAAAATGATCGAAATGGGCTTAAATTACTTAATGGTTGACTTCAAAATGCAGAACCAAAATTTACGTTGCTCTTGTATTTTTTTGCCCACTGTATAGTGATGGGGAAAATGAATCTGCTGGCCTAGCGATGACACAAGTGCTTTTACAAAGATAAGGCCACACTGCTCGCGCACAAACCGTACAAACTGCACAATATCTTTCATTTTCGGCTTTTTTCCGGACCAGGGAAACGTGACTGGGTGGTTTGACCAAATGGAAACAGTCTGTTGCCTAGATGGACGTGTTTGTTGCTCTTCCAGATGAGCAACACCTAGCGGCTCCCTTGGTCCTAGCCGGTTCCGAGTTAAAGAAGCTGCCGGCACAGTCGGGGAATTTGCAGGATGAACAGCGGGAGAGCCTTGACAACTGTGCCAGCGACAATGCGCAGCAGGATTCGCTGTCCCAGTTGGCCTGCAGCCTGCACAGACTGTCAAAGGAGGATCACATAGTCATCGATCGGTAATATTGCTGTGAAGCTTGTGAGAACCGTATTTAACTTGTTTATTGAATGCAGAAAACGCAACGAGGTCATCCGGACGGACGCAGTGACTCAGCAGATGACCATTTACCGCTGCCTGGATCCTGTGGGCATGGGCATGCGTTCAGCGGCGGTCAAGCGGCAGCAAAACCCGCCTCCGAAGGTAGGAAGACCCCTGAAAAGAGTGGGCGCTTCTGCGGCTTCCACGGCTCCGCTGGCGAAGAAGCCGCCGCTACCAGTGGAGGACAAGCCTGCTCCCGACATACATCGCACTCGGTCAGGTCGCCAGGTAAGGGGTTCCATGCCACAGCCCGCTCCCGTCACCAATGGGCATGCTGTGGAGCCCACTTCAGCCCAACTGCTGGAGATGCTGGTGGCGGATCTGAGGGACAAGGACTACCGGGCACCAATGCCAGCTCCCAAGAGTAACGCAGGTCAGGAAGCTGCTACTGCGCCCACGCCACGAACTGTGCCCAAGAACGCCATCTGCCCGGGCTGCGGTAAGATTTTCTTGGGCCGACGCATGCAGCGCCACTTTGTCAAGTTCCCGGAGCACATGCTCTCGCGTCCCGTAGAACAGCCGCCACCTGCCTCCTCCACGCCCTCGCTCTTTGGCCTCCTAACCGCCCAGCTGCAGCGGCACTCTGACCTCAGCGAGGAGCAGCGTGCCGATCTCTTTCTGAGCGAACTGAACGACTTTGTGGAGCAGCTGCAGCTGCGCAGCCAGCGGCTTATCCGGAATACGTCGGGCCTGCATTTCGTGAATGCCAGAATAGCGCGCGTCCTGGGCATACCCGAGGGTCAGTATGCCTTGGATATGTCCGCCATGGAATCGCCGCAGGCTCCCACACCGGAACCGGAGGGAACCGCTTTGGCTGCTGGCAGTGGCCGTGCTCGTAACCTGGTGGACTATGCAGGGCTAAGCATGTCGCTGGACGACACGCTGACCGATGAGGCTGCCCAGCGTCTGAATTTGTCGGCGGGCGGCAAGCTTTTGCCACCATCGGAGGAGAGCCTTCTGCGGAATGTCAGCGATCTAATGCAGCCACCGGTGGCCGCTGCTCCGCCAACCGTGAACCATGGCTACGATCATGCCAGCGATAATGCTGTGGAGGCGCTAACCATGAAGGAAACGCCCAATACGGAGGCCATTCTGGATCTCAATGTGGATTTCTTTCAATTTAATCCGAACTAGGTTGTTAAGTGTGGTTTTATCTCTGAAGGATAGTAGAAGCCTTCATTTTATAGAAATTGAAAAGAAGATTATAATGTGTACATTTAATGGATAATTGATCTCCGCAGATCACAAATATGAATTATTTGTGTACATAGGTATTATGTATATATTATATTATTAAGTATATATATTTGATGAGCTATTATAACTATATTAAGTAGATAACATAAGTGGGAGTGAGCATGAATGACAGACCTTGAATGAATATACAGCTTTGAATGCCTTAAGTTGAACGAGATTATCCATGAAATACTCACTGGGTCCACACGAAAAGTGACCATTAAACCTGAATTTTGCAAAACCTGAATCAACGTTTTTCGATTTTCATTTCATTTTAAGGCAAGGATGCATGTATCCTTGTTTGCTTTCAGGTGTACGGTTTGTTTATGCTTCTGCTCGGTGCTTTTGTATTTTATTGCGGTGCCTTTGGATTGCGTTGATTTGCGACATTTGCGGATTGCAGTCAACACTCTTGAGCCCCTCCCCCCGCCCAGGACTAAAATCAATTTGGTAGTTATCACCGCAAATGGGCGACGTACCTTGTTTTCCCTGGGTCAATATGATTAGAGCTGATGGCCCAAATGCAATTGCCGCACTGACCTATAAATGCCGCCGGGCCACAGCTGTCCAGATTCAGTGCATCATGACGACGTTGGCGGACAGCCGGCTGCGCGACAGTGCCGCCTCCGTGGGCAAGAAGAACGATTCCGGATCGGAGGACGATGAAAGCTCCATCTGTAGCTGTGCGGCCATTAAGAGGAGTGTCGTCTATTACCTGAAGAACAGCACGCTCCATGGATTGAAGTACATAGCCGAGGAGAGCATCACGATTCCAGAGAGGTGGGTTTTTTCGTTTAGCATTTCTTCTTTTGTGTCGCCAGGCAACACTTACATATATCACTTTGATTATCCCTTTATATCCTTTGTCCTAGAGTCTTTTTCGGTATCGCCTTCGTCCTGGTTGTGATCCTGTCCGGATTTTTCATCTCCAACGTGTACGTAAAGTGGAGCGCCTCGCCGATAATAATTTCGACGAGTGCCAAGCAAAAGCTCACGAGCAACATGCCCTTTCCGGCAATCACCATCTGCAATCTGAACCAGGCGCTGCTCAGCAAGGTGGATCGCATCTCCCGCACCAGCACCAATTTCTCGCTCCTGATGGGTCTGTGCGACCAGGGTGGAGACACTACCATCTCGTATATTGGCACCTGGAAGTACTTCAAGGCGATCCTGGTGGAGGTGGCCCAGCCTTGCGAGAAGATGCTGCTGTATTGCAGCTTTGGGTCGCGGGAAGAGGAGTGCTCTCTGCTCTTTAACTCCATACTGACGGACGATGGTCTCTGCTGCAACTTCAATGCCCTGGATCCCTCCTATTTGATTCGGAATTACAGCGACGACGTGCGCTGGGAGCCGGCTCAGCCGAATATGCGATACGAGCCCATCGATTGGACTCCGGAGAAGGGTTATGCCCGCAAGCTGCCAGAGTTCTATTACCCCCGAACCTCGGGCGGCACTGGCATCCGGATGGGCCTCACCGTTGTCCTGAACGCCTCCATAGCGGAGTACTATTGCACCAAGTCCATGAGTGTGGGCTTCAAGGTGCTCGTTCACAATCCCGCCGAGCTGCCGAAGGTCAGTAATTACGGTTTCGTGGTGACCGCCGGCCGGGAGGCGCGCATACCCATCGAACCGGTTTATGAGGACGCTCTGCCCACCATTAGATCTATAAAGAAATCGGTGCGGCGCTGCCTGTTCTCGGATGAGAACGACTTGGCCTACTACCGGACTTACTCCCGCAAGAACTGCGAGCTGGAGTGCGAGGCGAAGCTGCTGCTCCGCGAGTGCAGCTGCGTGCTGTACTATCTGCCCCGGATCGATCCTATGGCCAGGGTGTGCGGACCCAACGACAATGCCTGCACGGACCGTGTCCAGACGGAGATCGAGTCCTCGCTGACGAATCTCTCCTGCGAAAGCTGCTGGCCGGGCTGCTTTGAGCTCACCTACAAGGCGACCCTTTCGACGGCCTCGATTGTCTCCGATCCGCGCTTTCAGGCGGGCGAGAATCTGCCAGACTATCTCTTCCACGGCCCATATAGCAATGCCAGCGAGATGTCCATTCTGCATTTCTACTATATGAGCAACATATTCCGCAGCACCACCAAGTCCGAGATGTTTGGCTTCACCGAGTTTTTGTGTGAGTTTCTAAGGATTAAATATAGATGCGAAGTACAGTTTTCCAGCCTAATTACAATAGCATCTTTCCAAGTCGTATCCTTCAGATATCTCTGCCCTCTCGCTGTGTTTGTAATCTTCAGAATATATATTGTATAATCAACTATTTCTTAAAAAGTCTAAATTATTTATTTATCTTTTCATATTTAACTATGAAAACTACGATTATTTTCACCCATTCCAGCGAATACCGGTGGCCTGCTGGGCCTCTTCATGGGCTTCAGCATCTTCTCCGTAATCGAGATCGTATACTATATCACTGTCCGGCCGTATTGCGCCTCTCGGACTCTCCGGCAGCGCCACCATCGTCGTTTGGAGCAGCTGCACTGGCTGACTCCTGTCCGGGTTCCCGTTCGTAGAATTTTGCGTCGCCAGCGAGGAACTCTCCCCCGGAATCCGCCGCCCGCTTACAGTGACCTGGAGATGCGTCGAAAGAAGAAGCCTGGAAAACCGGAGCCGAAGAAGAGGAGTCTATGGCAGACGCTGCAAGTTCGGCCAGTGAACCAAGGGGACGTGGAGCCACCCGTCTATCCCTACCTGGAATGATTTGAATATAGTTTTTAAACTTAAAAAAAGGAATGCAAATTAATTTTAGCTGGATCTATAAAATATTAAAATATAAAACAAATAAACCTAATACACATAATAAATATATTTGTAATATTAAAAACAATCTTACATGTCACAAATAGGTAAGAATAAAAGGCACTGTTTGAAAAGGATAACATTATATATATTTTTTATAATATAACAATGCAATGTGCTGATTTGTAAACCTTATTAAAACCAACACAGAAAAGCTTCCCAAATCAAAATTAGTTAATTTTTGTTTTAGTTATGATTCATAGTTCCAATTCGATGCAAGGGTATACAAACTTCGGCTTCCCGTAGCTAGCTTCCCTTCTGGTTTGTTGTTCTTGTTGCACAGCCCAAGGTATACGGCCCAGAAACATGGTCTAGGAGAAAATAACATCGATACAACAATAAATAAACGGAAAAAGGAAGAAAAATAGGTCAATGAACTCAAAATCCGTTGGCGGTGTGACTTTAGAGGGCACTGAACAAAATTCGGGTGTAGCATACTTTTCTTAAACATTATTTTTAATAATAAATATTAAAAATAGAATTTTTTTTATTCATATAAGAGGAGATACTGATTCCATTAACTATATATATTCTTTATCAGCATCAACAGACGAGTCAATTTAGCCAGCTTCGTCCATAAACTGATGGATACTCTGAAAATAATAGTAATATCTGATTATAAGCATGGAAATTATTAAACAATAAAGTCAAACCCGTCTATTACTATCTTCCTCGCACTTGACACTTGCCATCGTTTCGATATTTCATTAATAAATATTATATTAAATATATATTTTATGTTATAAGCTTATATTTTCATTTTAAGCTTGGCTAGATCACAAAGTTTGTTCCATTGTTTCTTGCAGTGTTGTGTGACAAAAGTTTGCCTTATTTTCCTGTGAAATAAAAGGGGCGTAACGGTGGCACAGTGCACCGGAAACACTGACTACGCCCACTGCGATTGCGGATATGGGATAATGGCGCTAATCGCCACGCGACTCCAATTTTAATTGATGCCTTACTCGGTTTCCCCGGATATACCCTAAAAGTGTGCAAAAAGTCTCTTAGTTGCGTTGCTGATTTTGTGAGTTCTTTCATAGACATAGATATTATATAATATTGTTTGTTAAGAAAATTACCTGATTTTCAAAATAATCTCAATTGAAAAATATAAAAATATACTGAAAAATTCATAACCTGAATTATTT
>JAEIIL010016610.1:0-17129 GCA_018905715.1 Drosophila lini
AATGCATTATTTATAAAACGCTGTATACTTTTAAAAAATAATACAAGAGCATGCCTAAGTTCAATTTAATTGCGAAAACTAGTGTGTCTTGGGGATTATTTTTAAAGGAAACTGGGGGGGAAAAGGAAGTGATTTTTACAGAAACCACAATTTTTACAACAAATTATATACCACTATTCTATTTTATTTAACTTATGTTTCCTAAATAAGAGCACAAAAAAATGCATTAAAGTAACGGCTAAATTTGAATTCGTATTTAAAAGACCATCAGTTTTCAGTTTAGAACAGTTCTCAGTCGCTTGCTGCTGAATCCTCCCGTACTATTGATGGATTCGTACTGAAATTATAGCCTGGTTTTCAGCCACAGCAACAAAAACAAACTGTTGTACAACAACCAATGTTTATGCTTTTTATTTCCCTGAAAATCTTCGAACAAATTGCGCATTGCCAACTCTGTTCATTTAACATATTTTATTTAAACAAAAAACAAAAACGATAAAACAATAACTGTAATTAAAACAAATTTAAATGTTTACGACCATCGCTCTGGACGGAAATTTGAAAGGCTGCACCAGTAGTTAAATTGCGTTTTTATGATGTCCTCGGACCCAAGAATTTCCTCTGGCTTCGAGAGGTCAAAAGGCAGACCTATTTCAATGGGTATCCTGCGCAGCATGTTCTTGTTGGCCTGCTCCCGGCGCACCTGGTCGGCGATGCACTGGACTACCTCCTTGGTGGGCTGCCCGTAGCCAAAGATACTCACGTGGCTGAGCCTGGGACAGGATATGAACAGGTCCAGGATGGCAGCATCACTTTTGCCCTTGTAGTTGAAGCAGATTTGCTCCAACTTCTTGAGATTGGAGAACTCCCTCAGCTCAGACTCCTTCACGCCATACCAGATGGGCAGGATCAGCGTGCGAAGGCCGATTAGCTTGGCAATTTGAGACAGCTGCTCCTTGGGCAGAGGATTGGCGCAATCAAATTCTAGACTCTCGAGGAGCTCTGCCTTGTGGAGCACCAGTTTTTCGGTGAGCAGTGCTCCTGTGGTATTTATGCCGTTCTTAGAGTGTATGGTGAGGCTCTTGAGGCTGGGCAGTTGTGCCAGGACCTCACACTTGCTGTCTTCGCATGGCGATAGCCTGAGCATTTCCAGCTTGGGACAACAGTTCTTGTTGACCATGGTTTGGCACATCTTATTCGTGACTCTGACATCTCCCAGATTAAGCTTTCGCAGCTCGGTAAAATGCTTGAGTATAATTGGTAGGTTCTGCACGCGGAAGCACTTGCCCAAGTCCAACTTCTCGATGGTGGTGGGCATGGTTAGCATGGTGTCCATGGACAGGACTTTGCGCCCCAAATAAAGGGAGATCAGATTGCGGCAGTAGACGGGAATGAAGCGGAACCGCTCGTCTGAGTCCATCATGGGCAACATGCACTCCAGGTCCTCTATCTGCCCGCCAGATAATTGGTAAAAGACCCGAATATCCCACAGAGTCAACTTGTAAAGGTCCTGGATATCGCCACTGCACAAATGGCAAATTTCCGCAATGTCCCATTGATTCGTTCTGAAGAACTGGCGAGTATTCACGGAGGAGTACAGCCGGGCGGTGGCCATTTGGTAGATATCCCGGAAGCGCTGGCAGGTCCTGGCGAAGCGCAGCCTATCGCGCAGCTTCAGAAACGGCAGGATGTCCAGCCAGCAGTCGTTGTTTAGCTTCAAAATGGAAGCCTCCTGTGGCTGCTCCTGCTTCTTTCCGTAGGCATCCGGCTGAAGCCAACTATAGCTGGGCTTCACCTCGAACTGGTTGCCGTCTAAAGAGTGTGTAGGAATTTCCAAGGCTCTAGAATTTATGTGGGAAAAGGAAATGGAATTTTAAGGTTCATAGGAAGAGATCTCACTTACCTGGCTGCATCCTTGGGGTTGGCAAACAACACCTCGCCAGCCACACAGGGTACTGGGTTCCTCGACTCCCTGACCACCTGAATACCTAACACTCTGCCGAATTTACTAAAATATGTCATTAAAATGTCCTCCGTTAGCTGTAAAAAATATAAAAAATCAACTCAAGACCAGGCTCAATCAAAAGGGACACTATACCTGCAGAGGCACCGAAGAAAAGTGCAACTTTTTAATCGAAATATCATCTTCTGTGTAGGCAACCAAGTCATGAATGTAATAGCTTCTACCTACTAAAGGAAGAGGGTTACACTCTCGAAACATGGCACAAGTCTGGGAATGTCCTTTAACTTACATGGCTTCAAGAAAAGGCCGCACATGTTGCTCATCTTCCTGGCTTTTATTAGAAAATTTACGAATTAAAAATTACAGGAATACTAGTACTGAAAACTAAATTGTAAACTGATTACTGATGTTTCCTACATGATAATACTACTGGAAACACAAAGATGCCTATGAGTAAAGGTAAATAAAACACTTGAAAGCAACAAGGATTTTTGAGAGCAACCCTTTTTATGTGGAATGTATCTACACTTCATAGTCGCAAATGTCTCCTGCTCTGCACCAAATTTGTTGATTAAAAAGAAAATATTTAATCTTAAAAGTAACCGTAAAAGCCATTTCCTATTTGCATTTTAACTTAATAAATTTAAATTTTAAAAATTTCTAGCTACCGTTACTTAGTTCTTTCATCGGTATTAATCAATCTTGTTCGTTATGGTCACACTGCTGCCGGCGTTTTTTTTATACAGCTATGCAATTTGTTTTTGTGCCATTTATGCCCTGATCCTGATTATCCTTTTGTCGAAATGCGTCCGCCTAATGCGCACCTGCTCCTCCTCGCTGTCCTGCCTCACCTGCTGACCGTGCAAGCAACCCTCTCCCCGGATAGCCAGAAATCAAAGGGCAAAAAAGAACAAAATGTGCTGCGTGGCCCCCAAGACAACGATGTCTTCGACCTGGGACTGGTGAACCCGGAACCCCTGGCCAAGGATATCCTGGCGAATCATAGGGCATACTTCAAGGAGACGGGATTGAGGCGCTTCAATGGCACTACCTTGGGCTATGTAACACCGGTGAGTAGGAGACCACATCTCTGATTTTTTTTTCAGCGAATAATTGTTTACTTTAATTCGCAGTGGAACTCCCACGGCTATGATGTGGCCAAGATGTTTGCCAAGAAGTTCGACATCATCTCGCCGGTGTGGCTGCAGGTGGTAAAGCAGGGCAACAGCTATGCCATGGCCGGTACACATGACATTGACGCCGGCTGGCTGACTGATGTCCGCAGAAAGGGAAAACTGGCCCACAATCAGCGGACGGTGAAGGGTATACCTGAAGCCGGATATATATGTTAATCCCTGAACTTAATCCTTGTGATTTTCAGTGTTTCCCCGCTTTATATTCGATCACTTTACTGATCGCGACATCAAGCTGCTGCTCAGCGATGCCCAGGAAAGGACAAAAGTGAACGAGGTGCTGATTAAATGCTGCAAGGACAATGGCTTCGATGGGCTGGTCTTGGAAGTGTGGTCTCAGCTAGCAGGGCGTATAGATGACAAGATCCTTTACGCCTTGGTTCTGCAAATGGGTGGGTTTTCCCTTGATGTTTCTATATAATCTTCAGCTTATTCTCTTTTTCTTGCTCTTTAGCCAAAGAGTTCCAGAAGCAACAGTTGCGCCTTATCCTGGTCGTTCCTCCCTTTCGCAAGGACACGGGCAATCTTTTTGGCGAAAAGCACATGGACAAGCTGTACAAGCACATATTCGCCTTCTCGCTGATGACCTATGATTTCTCCAGCGTCCAGCGTCCTGGCGCCAATGCTCCTTTGTACTTTGTGCGCAAGGCGGTGGAGACAATTGCCCCACAAGGATGTCCCGATATGGAGGCAAAGCGAGCCAAGATTCTGCTGGGCCTGAATATGTATGGCAATGATTACACGCCAGATGGCGGCGGACCCATCACCTTCTCCCAGTACTTGGACCTGGTCAAGCATGTGAAGAAGCACTTGACCTACGACGAGCGGGATGTGGAGAATTTCTTTGAAGTCAAGTGAGTTTTTTTAATAGTTTTTTTTTTGGGAGGAGCTGAGTGCTATGTTCCTTTACAGAAACGAAGACGGTCGCCACATTGTGTTCTATCCCACTTTGTACTCCATTAATGAGCGCATCAAGCTGGCCCAGGAGCTGGGCACTGGTATTTCCATCTGGGAACTGGGCCAGGGACTAAACTATTTCTACGATCTCTTTTAAACTAGCTTTTAGGGGGCATGCAATGCACAAGCAACAAATATTCCAGAATAAACTGTCCGCTAAGGTGGCAAAAGCTTGTAATTTTATTTAAAAATAAATAACACTTTTAAAACATTACTGTCTTATTTATTATTATTTTATTTATTATTTTTGGTTTGTTTATTTATTATATATTTATATATTTTTAGTTTATAATATCAGAAAGCCGAGATTTGTATACCCCTGCAGTTTTTCATAGGAATGGCATCGTATCGAAAATCGTTTATAGCTAAGCCAAAAAAGCATCAAATTCAATTCGGAAAGCTTTTCTATGCTAGTTTTTTCTAGGTTAACAAATCTGCATACAAAATTTTTAATTTTAAAAAATCAAAATTTTTGGCCATTTTTGAGAATTTTAATGATGTAACCCCTTATAAAATTTTGGAAAAATGGCAAAAAAAATGTTTTTCTCCAGGACATGGCTAGAAAGATGCGCCTGTTAATTCTGATCAATAATATATATGGTTTATAGGGTCGGAAATGACTATTTCGCAATATAAAATCATAAAACCCCTAAAGAAGACCAGAATTATTTAAATTTTTTAATGGATATTTTCCATATTTTTTATGATATTTTTTTTTTTAACCAATTAAACTTAATGTTAATGCTGATATCTCCTCATTAGTTATTTTGAACATATTTAAGTAAGTTTTTAAATTAATTTTGAAATGTTATATCATTCTTAAGTTGTATAACAGTTTAAGTATTTGTCTGGTAATTCCTCAGACTCCTGTTGGTATTTTTTCGACGGTCGATGTGCGGTCATACCATTAGCCATAGTAAACAAAGTTTATTATTTTGTTCTTATTGTAACTCTTAGAATTGCCCAAAAATGTGCTTAATTCACAAAATAAGAGTGTTTTCCCTTCTATACAAGTGAAACTTGAAACTAAATAACTTTAAATACAACCAAGACCCAGTTCTGCAAGAGAATAAGAGGTTAATACCACAAATATTGAGCAATCAAAATGCGATGGCTGTACGCCTGCTTTGTGATCGTGCTCTGCGCCCTGATTTTCTGCGAATATGTGGCCGACTTTGTGGTTCTGCAAAAGTGCAAATGGCCGGAGATTAAGCGAAAGAAGTACGTGGACGATCCACTGCGAGCCATGATTATAGCGGATCCCCATCTCCTGGGACCACATCGCGGTCACTGGCTGGATAAGCTGTACCGGGAATGGCATATGACGCGAGCTTTCCGGGCGGCATCGCGGCTCTTTCAGCCGGATGTTGTTTTTGTGCTCGGCGATTTGTTTGATGAGGGCGATATGGTGAGCGATAAGCAGTTCCAGGAATATGTGTGGCGGTACTTGAAGATGTTCCACCTGCCGCCGGGTATACCGCTTATCAGCATTGTGGGTAACCATGACGTCGGCTTTCACTACAAGTAAGTAACCAGAACAGAGCTTGTGCCTTGGCATCCCAAAATGAACCTCCTCCAAACTAATTCTTCCAGAATGCATCCCTTCTTCATGGTGCGCTTCGAGAACTATCTGAACAATTCGCTGGTGAACCTGTACACCATCAAACAGATTCACTTTGTCCTGATCAACTCAATGGCCATGGAAGCGGATGGCTGCATGTTTTGTACCCAGGCCGAGGATCAGCTGAAGAACATCTCGCGCACTCTCCACTGCATGAAGTATCCGCTGGAGGCAGAGTGCGCCAGGACGCGACGCCATCCCTATAGCCAGCCCATTCTCCTCCAGCACTTTCCCACATACCGGGTCTCGGATGCCGCGTGCCAGGAGCATGACGCTCCCTTTATCGAGGGCTTTCGCGAGCGTTTCCACGTTCTGTCCAAGGATGCCACGGACATGCTGGGTGACCTGCTGAAGCCAAGACTTGCCTTTGCGGGCCATTCGCATCACTATTGCCACAGCGTCAATCGATTGGGCATCAACGAGTACACGGTGGCGTCCTTCAGCTGGCGGAACAAGGTCAACCCCAGCTTCATGCTGGTGGGTACAAATCGAGAAGGTAAACTTTAAACTAAGACTAATCCTGTGGTTTTCCTGTTAGGCCACTATAACCCCTGATGACTACGTGGTGGCCAAGTGCAAAATGCTGCCGCAGCAGTTCGTCTTTAACAGCTACCTAAGTGCTGGCATCCTCTGCCTTATTGTCATTGCGTTCCGGCTGCGCCAGTGTCTCGCGAGGGCCCAGATCTCGCCAGATCCGCGGAAGGACAATTAGTTAGTAGAGAAAGTATACCAAGTGCATCCTCTTTTGTGATTTACGCCCGAATGGGGCATAGTTTAGAGACTAGACACAGCCAGATTAAAGATTCCAGAACCATAAGACCATTGTCATATCATTCCTGCTGCTAAAACATAATTTATTATTCACATAGAGCATGCCAGGACATCGTGTACGGTATATTTATTGAATTTATCACAGACAAAATGCTTGCAAAGTCACACGGAATACACAGTCTGCTGAGGACAACAAATGCCAAAGAATCATGCTTGCAACTTGGGCTGGAAATTGGATATAAGAACGCGAATAAGAACAGAACCCTTAAATAAAGCTAACGTTATAATACAATAATTACCCTACGCAGATTCATAGGTTCCTGTACTTCGGTTTCAATAGACTACAGACTAGGCTACGTTTATATTTAACTACAACTACTAACTAGACCAACAAGTCGGGGTTCTGTGGAATATTTATATAGGAGCTTAGGTTCCCTTTGGCTTGGCACAGGAAGTAAGGGTATCCCTAAGGTTACAAGAGGTTTTTGTGCGCCTGCGCATGGATGTGGCGACTCTCGAAGCACTCCTTTGGAAGAAACCTAAAAATAAAGCTTGAATTTTATTACCTTAATCACAGATATCTCTATAGCACTCACCTATGAATCACCGGCGATATTAGATCCGGATCGAGCGTCTTGGTATTCGTGGGCTTGGTCACCAGGGAAACCAACGCACCCACAACAATTACCGTAGACACACCAATGGGGTTTATCCAGTGGTAGGACAGACGATACAGCGGAAACACCTGCTCCTCGTCCACCCACATGCTCTCGGGTAGCGTGACATTGCCCACACATCCCTCCACAGATACGGGCAGCTTCTGGGAGTTCAATTCACCCGCAGCAATGGTGAACTGCGTGCCAAAGGAAATCCAGCCGGCGAGCAAGGCACTGGCAATGCCACCCACAGCAGTGCCCACAGTATTGGCCCAGGGAACGAGCATTCCCAGAGTGAACAGGCCAAAAGTGGTCCCAGCTGCGATGGCTGTCATTGAAGTGCAAATGCTCAGGATTCCGCTCAGTTGCTCCAGGACAAAGACCAGCGACAGGGCCACTATGCCAAGCACAATAATCGTGGACTTGACCAGAATGGTAGAGGCCCTCTCACTGGGCTGCATCTTGAAGCAGCCCCGAACGATATCCTCTAGAATAACCAAAGACGTGGAGTTTAGCACCACGGAAAGTGAGCTCAAGGCAGCTCCGAATATGCCAGCAATAAACAAGCCGGGCATTCCGTAGATGTGACCCACACTTTGCATCACAAACAGCGGCAGGAGTTGATCGTCATGCTGAAGGGGAAAAAAGGTTAAGCTGGAGTAGGATTATAGTACATGTAACACAACGCACCGTTATCATTCCTGCACTGAGTGGATCGCAGTCCTTGTACATCTCAAAGATCAGCAGTCCCACGTAGCAGCAAACGGAGACAAAGGCTGTCACGCCAATAGTAAATATAGCCATGGAAGCCCGAGCCTTTTTCAGCGAGGGCAGCGACATGTAACGCTGCACCATGGTCTGATTCACCGCATTAAACGAGGTCCAATAGGAGAAGCCACCGATGAGGACACTCCACACGGTGTGGCGAACATAAGGCGAGGGATTTGTATTGTTAAAAATCAACCGTCCACCTTTGGCCGCATCATCAAAAAGGACATCCAGGCCATTGGCATAAATTGTGGCCAAGACAGCAACGGCCATAACGGAGACAAACATAACCATGGTTTGCCAGGCATCCGTATGGACCACAGCCTTGATGCCTCCCTAAAAAAAAAGTGGATTATAAAAGTGATTGAGGTTCAAGTTAAGAAACCTACCACAAAGGTGTAGAAAACACAAACGACCACAATCACCACTGCAATCACATGGAGATTAATGCCAGAAACTGAAAGATTAGACCAAGATTAGCGGGGAATTTAAATGAAATAATAAGTATTTAATACAATGTAAAGACTTACCCTGATTGAGAGCTATGGCGGGCACATAAACGATAAAGGGAAGAAATAGGATCTGCAATCAAGCCAAGAATAAGATTATTTTCCCTTTTAAGTTAAAGGTTTTAATATAATGAAGGTCTCACCTCATCCAGAATAAACATAAACGATGCTATGCTTCTTATTACCGAGTGAAATCGCATCTCCAGGTACTAAAAAATAAATTAGGCTTTAAAACAGCAATAAAAAACAATTACTTTACATTTTCCTAGCAACTAATTCCCCCTAACCCATTTGTCAAGTGGCAACCGAACTGAAACACTTTGTAATTAATCATATCGGTTCCATGTCGCAACAAGTGGGCGAGACCAAAGTCCAAGAAATTCCACTTGAGTAAGGGGTCTCCGCCGGTTCTCAGTTAATTAAAATGTTCACTACGCTTGCCGTTTGAATTCCATTGATTGGCAAATGAGGAGAGAAAGAGCGGGTATTAAAGGGGGGTAGGAAGTAAACATAATCAAGAAAGTATCAGACTTATCGAAAACAATTGGGAGAAGAGGGAAAGTTCTATATCGAAAAAAAAAATATATTAAAAAAGGTATTAGCCGCCATGAAAGGGGCAGGACACAAACATATTCAAAAAAGTAATATATAAGTCTTATCAAAAAACAAGAGGGAGGAAAGGAAAAGTCCTATATGATATCCTATATGATATGAAATAATAAACCTAATATTACCTAGAAAATGTAATAATATTTGGAATATTAAAAAAGGTATTCCTACCCTATACCTATCCTAACAATTTCTCTACTTTAGGTAGTTCACCATATTTTAGATACCTTCTTTAGGAATAGAAAACCCTCAATTAATTAGGGTTGTAAATAAATCAAATCGATTTCAAGTAGTTTATGAATGACGTCCTACCTCATACGAAGAGCCCACTTGAAGAGCCGCGAACACAGGTATATAGACATAGGAGACGGCAATTCCTTGGAGCACTATTGCTATGGCTATAAACCAATATTGCGTGCCATAATTGTAGATTTCCGAGGTGGTGCCCAGTATCGTGACGCCCGATATATAGCTGGGGAGATAGATGGTGATTACAGGTTCAGATTTTTGCTGTTGTGGGGAGTCATAATGTGAAACCCACCTGGCTATCAGACTCATAGCCACTGGGAACACTTTCAGATTGCGTGATCCCAGCAGATACTCGCTCATCTTCTCCGATCCGAAATCATGCTTCCGTCTCTGTGGCGTACCGTTGGTGGTGGGTAAGGTGGGTTCCGTCTCCTCTAGCTGCTTCTTGCTCTTCCTATAATTAACGCAAATCAGCTGGCAATGGCATCGGGCTGGGATCAAGGTTCAAAGGCGACTCACTTTATGCATCCAAAATAGATCCCGGTGCCGGTGGACAATACTACCATGCCCAGGAAGACAATGTAGTCGATGCTACCGAATCGGTAGCTATCCATAGGGGTTGTCGTCTCCATCTGTATTCGAATTTTATAATTAAAATATTAAAAAATATTTACTACCTTAAGTTTTTATGCATCCCCAAAGATCTCTATATTTTATGTCCCTATTAACTTGAAATATCTTTATGACTGTGTGGCCGTAAAGTTGGGTAAGAATTGTTATTTGATATGGGCAACGGGACCTATTACAACTGGCACCGAGATTCCCAATCTCGGATCCATCTGTGTGAACAAGTGCGCGAAATGAACTCTGGGATTATGAGTATAAAATGATAATTGCTGTAGGCTATCTGCAGTGAGTAATAAACCTAAAATGAGACCGTTTCTAAAGTAATGCTTATCATGTTGCCATTAACAATTATCTCAAGTCGTTTAGTTATATATTAAGCCAAAATAAAATCTTCTATATCAGCTCCATTCACATGTTTCGGTCATTCCCCTATCAAAGTATTTCGGATTTAATCGGAGCAGGTGGAGAGACTTTAGCCTCTAAACCCACAGCAAAGGACTCCCAGCGGAGTCATGGGAATTGTCAGGTCTTATCACCAGATGACAGCCCAATATTCATCAACTCACGTCGAAATGTCAGAGACTTTAACTCTTTGCATAATTCATAGAGATTAATATTAATATTTATATATTTTTGAACGTAATAGTGGGTTATAAAACATGTATAATATTGGTATTATAAAATCTTTTAAAGTGGAAGAACTCCAGTTCATTGAGGAGAGGATCCATCCGATCCAATCTCAGTGCGGCGTCTGGGACTTCAACCTTTTACGCAATATCTCGAGAGGCATTATCGCCCTGGACTTGGACTTTGTAACTCAGATGCCGCCTCTTCGTGTACTCCCCCCTGCTCAGTGCCTAAACATATAGCTTTGCATATTCCAGTACCGGCGAAAGGTGCGAATATAGTACTCACCGGTTCAGTGTTACCAAAGACCGGAGGCGGGGGTGGCTTCCAGAACTGGAGCAGCGGCAAAGCAAAGCAAAGCGGAAAAATGTGCGTCCCTCACGAATATGGCGACGAAAGCAAAGCGCGATAAACAGCCAGCAACAGCAAACTAACAACAAAAATTGGCTAAACGTAATGTATTGTTTAATTTTCGTTCAATATTGAGAACTTTCTTAATAACGCTCTCCAAGCACCGACACTCTTGTAATCAAAAACAAAACAAAACACAAAACTCGAAAATGCTAATCGCGGAGCTGGGAAAGCGAGAGTGAAAGGAAAGTTTTGTCGGCGTATTCTGGTGCGGCGATTCGATTCTTTGAAGTCGAAAAAGCGAAATATATTCCACGTCCGAACCAAGCCAACAACACGAGCCGATTCCCGAACTGCAACTGAAGAGTGTGAGCGAGCCGCAAATATACCAGGCACTGGGCCAGCACCAGCTGCTCGACTGAAATCAAGGGGGAACCACTGTGAAGTGACCACTAGAAGATACCCTTTCGTAAGCTATTAAATTTAAACCTACCATACATCTATGATGATATATACTCGATACTCGAAGTATTTGTTTAGGGTTTCTAAAATAATTTTTAAACAATTATAAAATGTCAGGAAGACGTTCAATTGTATATTTCTTTTCTGTTCCCTTCTCCACAAACACAATATACCCTTACAGCTTACGATTACGGGGTATGAAAAGCTTCCTCTCCCACCCATTTGTTTTGCCTGTGGGAGGAGAGAGTAAGAGAGAGTAAGCATGTAAGCAGTGTGAATCAATCAGGAACAGAGGGTGGGCAAGAGGTAGAAAGGGCAGACTGAGAGAGAGAAAGAGCTTCCCGTGGTTGTTGTAATCTTCGTTTGGTTATGTCAGTGGAGACTTGACCGTTCGATCGGTTAACGAAGAGATGCCATGTGCAGAGTGAAAATATAAACAAAATATTAATAGTATAAAATAAAAAAAAAAATAATAATAAATAATAATACAAATTAAATCGGACATCAATAATATTTTTAAAGTACCCATTTGAAAGGTGATAAAAATATCATATTGAAAATTTATTTCAACTATTGCAGTTCAGCGAAAACAGGAATATTTCAACAAACTGAATTAGCATTTATGGAAAAGTTTAGCTTTTGAAGTTTGCCAAGTTTATTTCTAGTCTGGACGAATCATAAAAGCTATCTGTAGAATTTAAATATTAATAATAATATTCAAAAGCTTGTTAATATCAAAAGCTTAACTGGTTAGTTTGTATTTCGATTTTTAAAGAAATTTTAATGGTTTAAGGTAATGAATCGTAAAGAATATAGAAAAATATTATATTAAATATTATTTTAAATTATATTATTATTGAGCTGTGAATAACTAAACTATGAATCTTTTAGAAGGGTAACCTTTCCCAGGTATCCCCCATTCTGGGGGATTCCCATGCAGTGGCTAACTGCAATCCAAAGAAGAGCCGTGACTAGAGCAGAGTACTGGAAACTCCACCAGCTCTGTGAGGATCACAATCCTTCTACATCATAATTTAAGATAAAATTCAATAAATGTTAATCAAAATAAATCTACAGAAATGACTTTCACTGTCCATTTGCTTATCATTCCGGTGAACGGATGGATGGTAAGAGAGGCAATCAATAGCTACTATTTAGAATGAGCAACCACAACAGATAATTGCACAATTGTCAGTGTCAGACTTTTACCACTTCTCTCCGCCATTCGTGGAATCTAATTGGATTAGAGGCAGGCCAGCGAGTCCAAGACCCAGTCTCAGTTGCAGTGCCAATTGCAACGCCAGGCAGCTTCGTGGTCCGTTGTCCCCAAGTTCCAAACTGGGGGAGATTGTTGCATAAGCTCGCTACATGATGAGCAACAAGGGCAGTCCCTCCAGGATAGCATTCAAGCGAAAAACGAGCATCGGTAGCCAGAGCAAGAGCCAGCCCATTGACTATGAACGCATCCAGGGGGATGTCCAGGTGATTGCCACTCCGCCGCTACCTCCTCCACCTCCCTTGAGCGGGCAGGGCAAGCTCAAGTTGAAGCTGAGCTCGGCCAAGATCACGCTGCGGAAAACCACGCAGGCTTCACAGATGAATCTAGTGGCTACAACTGGGCCGGCGGATGCAGTGCGTCGCAAGTCAGCACCGCAGCTCTTCACATTTACCATTGCGCCCAAGGGGGAGGCATCGGAAGCAGAGGTAGCACCACCATCCATCATACCCAAGCTGCCAGTCCTGGGTTTTACCCATTCCATTCGACGTTCTCGGACCTTGGGACAAGCTGGCATCTCTACAGGGCTGCCCACTACCGAGGATCCCCTTGCGCAGACGCAGGACAGCGGCAGTGGCAGTGAGCCCAGCAGCAGCCTGGCCGGAGGCGGTAGTTCCACCTCTCCGGAGTCCTTGCTGGATAACATTCTCAGTGCCGCCTCGTCCGTGTCCGTGCAGAGCAGCAGCAGCAGTCAGGCCAGCAATGCCACCGTGGCACAGCCCATCAAGGCCAAGGAGCAGCTGCATCCGAAACGGTTGCTGAGCCTGAAGGCCTCACCGGAGCTAAGGATTTCACCACCAACGCCGGATACTGCTCAACCCAAGCTGGAAATGCTGCCGCGACTCCTCTTGGACGCTACGCCAAGGCCAGAGATCTTTAATGCTCCATCGCCACTGTGCAGAAGTCCATCGCCTGGAGGTATGCCCTCGCCCACACCTTCGCCCTCGCCCAGCATCACCTTGAGACCGTGTACGCCGCCGGAGAGCACGGTATCCTTTACGGACGACCTGAAGTGCGGCATCTGTCTGGATGTGTACACCGATCCGAGGACCCTGCACTGCTTGCACTCCTTCTGCCTGCAGTGCCTGATCAGCGAGAATTTCAAGGAGGAGTCCATGTGGGATCCCATGGACCAGGCTCGCAGCGAGGATCCCTCCAGCTACAGCTTGCGGTCGGAGATGGGAGGCGGCTCCAGTCTGGAGCTCACGGCCACTGTGTCCCCGGCAAGGCAGCGGGGAGCTAGCTTGAGTCTAAGAAGAAAGAAGTCCATGGACCGCTTGGTGATCCGGGTAAGGGTACGAACCCATGAAAAATCCATCTTTTAAGGCTTCTTTTTTTCAGTCCAAGAGCGAGGGCAAGCGCTCGACTACAAGCTCCTTTGGCACCCGGCTGACGGGCAGCTTTGTGAGCGAAGTGGCCAGTCGCTGCATTCGCTGCCACAGCTGCAACTATCCCACGGATCTCCCCTTGGGTGGAGTGCGCCAGCTGCCTCAGAACTATCTGCTGGTCAGGAGGATCGAGTTGCTGCGTTTGCAGGCTGGAGAGGATGTGATTGCGAGGGTCTGGTGCTCCCTCTGCACCGAGGAGATCAGTGTAGGTTCTCCTCAGATGAGTATGTATCCAGGAATAATTAGAATCTTTGCCAATCCAGGCCACCTATCACTGTATCAGCTGCACCCTGAACCTCTGCACACTGTGCAAGGAGGCGCACGAGCGGCAGCGGAGCACCGCCAATCACCGGATGCGCAGCATCCTCGAATTGAGAAGAGCCCGGAAGCAGAAGCAACAGCAACTGGGCCTGGGAGATAGCAGCAAGCTCATCCTGCGCTGCGGCATTCATACCAACTTTGAGCTGAAGGCCTTTTGCACTCTATGCCGCCAGTTGGCCTGCACGGATTGCCTGGTGTTGCTCCACAAGGGCCACCGGCACGAGACCATTCCCCGTGCCATTGTTCACCAAGCAAAGCAGCTAAGGGAAGCGACGGACCAGACACGTCCTCTGTGCCAATATGCAGAGCATTCCATAGAGAGATTGAACGAGATAGCGCGAGGAATCAACACCAGGTGCGATGACATACAGAGCCAGGTGGAGCGGTATATGCAGAGCTACATGGAGGCCTTGGAGGCGCATAGAAGGACGCTGTTACAGCAGATCAGCAGGGCCAGGGAGTCCAAGGTGGAGGTTGTACTCAAGCAGCAATTGGATTTGGGTGAGCTTGAGGCTTGGCTTGTTCTTAAGACTTGTGTAACCTTTTGGAAATCCCTTAGAGAAACGCACGCAGCAGGCCATGGAGGCAGTGCGCTTCAGTCAGGAACTGTGCGAGATTGGCGCTGACGCCGAGATCCTGAGCTTTGTGGGCATCCTGCTCCGGCGCTTGGAGTTCTGTCAGCAGTTCAAGCCGCCAGTGGACCCCAAGGTGGGAGAATCTATTCCTAATCCTAGTTACTTTAATAATACTCCTTCCAGATCTCAGACTCCCTTCATTTCCTTCCGAAGATCCGAGCTCCTTCCACCAAGGATCAGCGGGATATCCCCTTGTATGGCATCATCACCATGCAGGTGGTGGAGCCCAGTCTGTGCACCCTGCAGTGGGAGGGCTTCTCCCAGCTGCGCCTCCACAAAAAGGCAGATCTCCTGCTGCACTCCAGGGACGCAGACGGTGTCTCGCTCTGCCATGGGGGCTTGGAGATCAACTGCATGATCAAGTACAAGGATTCCAACTCAAAGTTCCTGCCCGTCGAAGTGTCGGACAACCGCGATGGCACCTACAACATCTCCTTCACGCCGGACTCCCAGGGCTCGTTGATTCTGACTATCACCATTAATGAGCGTCCCATCAAGGGCAGCCCCTTCACCTTCCAGGCGCGACAAGTGCGTCCCCACACTGGGATCTATCACTGCTGCTCCTTCTGCTCGGGCAGGGGCAGCCGAAGTGTCAAGTGCTCGTGCGACGGGCGCATGCCGGGCTACAGTGGATGTGGTCATGGACATGCCGGCCATCCTGGTCGGCGGCACTGGTCCTGCTGCGGCAATGTCCTGGAGAATTCCGAGTGCAATGTCGCCAACAAGCTGCTGAATGCTTAGGGCATTAAATTAAAAATGTTTGTAAAAATAAGCTTTTAACAATAAAACAAAACATATATAAAATCAGTATTTAATATACTTTTAGTTGAAGTTATATTTAAGACTACCCTAATGTCTGGTTTTATTTAAATTATTAGTTTTAAAAACTTTGCATTTTTTTTTTATATTTAAATTAATTTTGAATAATAAAAATAATATATTTTCGGGTTGTTATATTTCAAATTATCGTTTTATCGGGGTTTATTTAAATTATGGTTGAAAACCTTGCAATATTTCAATTAATATTGAAAATCTCTTTTGTTATAACATTCTCACTGATCACTGTTTTAAACTAAAAAATGTTATAATAATAATAAGACTACCACCTTAAATAAAGTAAGAAAACCTTACCGTCTTAGTTGGACTAAGTAAACATAAACCTATAGAGAACGAAATATTCTCTCGTAGGGTTTTCCTTAATTTCGTTTGAAATCGTATCTGTCTGTAAGCCTCATGTGGCGAAATGTTTCCAAAATGGACTGGACATCCAGTGCTCAGCCATGTAAGAAAGGTTAGCATTACATAAAGAACTTCTTAAACAGGAAAACCCTAATTGTATGCCTTGGGTTTCTCCTCTCTTAGGTAGAAAATGTTTAGAATAAATAAACCCACACCACATGTGTTAATCACATATGTCTCCCAAGGAATATTCCATTTCCACCATTTTACAAAGACTGAAAATTTGAATATTATATGTTGGCTTTAATCATTGAAAGTTACAAACCTTTTCAACACAACATGAAGATGGGAAATAAAAAATAATAATGGTTTTCGCACTTCGTGTGCTATGATCGGTACAATTGTGGGTAATGGTTTAAACTACTCGAGGAATTATCTCTTCTCATGACAAATAAACTCTATGTTCTTAGATTTAGGAGTGGGCGAATCCTAGTCCTCATTGTCTGAGTACCACGACAGGCGCTCCTCGTAAAAGTGAATCACCATCTGGGGGATCTTGATATTGGCCACTGTCGAGGGCACCATTTCGGCTTGGTCCACTCCCTTGAATTGAATCAAGAATGTTAGACGTCCGTTGTTATCGGATGCCCCGAGTATCTTTTCAGCCTCAAGGCCGCGATCAAATCCAGTTGAACCAGACGTCAGGGATTCCATGCCACTATCCTGATCCGCCTCCGCTGTGCGTTTAGCTTTTCCGCTAACGGGTGCTGTGGAAAGAAAGAATATATTTCATTAATCAGGGGAACTTTAGTTGGGTTTTATTTCGTAACTATACCAATCATCATTTTAATAAGCTTTTTGACTTAAGACTGACAGAAAATAACTACATATTGATATTTTAGAACAATATATTTGAAAAGAGAGATAAATATCTAATAATATAAAATAATTATATAAAATAAATGAA
>JAEIIL010016613.1:0-25052 GCA_018905715.1 Drosophila lini
TTTATAGAAGATTTTCTATTAATTTAATCCACCAGTAATTTTCTTTCTTTGTCTTATCCTTGTTATTATTTAATTTTCCGAATAAATTGATGGCCAGACTACAGCTCTATTTTAAGATTGTTAACTCACTTAATGCTGTAATATTCTCAGCTCGCAATAGGTGGCCAGCAGCCATTTTCCTGTTCTTTGAGCAGAATCCTTATAATTAGACGCTAGGACACTTATGCAGCTCGTCCACACCTCTCCGCATAATCCCCTTGCTCATTATGGCCTCAACTGGGACCTAGGCAGTGGCTGTGGCTGCGTCTGTGGAACTGGAACACGGGTCCGGTCCCCGTCTGTTCTATAATTCAATAATTACGCATAGACCTCTCTGGCTAGAGTTCTCTCTCCCACCAGTTATCCTTGCTGGCACTCGCTTCCTTCCAGCCATATTGCCATAACCAAAAAGTTTATATAAAACTGGAGATGATGACGACAGGCAGCGTCTATGAGTGGAAACCATGGTTCTATTCCTGCGTCTTTGTCAGGTGTCCTGGACCACTGTCATAGCGATTAGACTGGTTAACAAAATGCACAAATATTTATTAGAGGGAGTTTGGTGATTTATTACGAGAGAGATAAATGATAAATACAGTAGAGTAACTTAATTGTTTATAATTTAATTTTGAATTAGGTTTTAAGGATGTTAATAAAGTCTTTCACCTTATTATAAAATACCATTAAACCTAAATAGGCAATAAAGATTAAGTATTCTGATGAAGCTACCCATAATTACATTTACATATTTTTTTACACTTTTGAGGAAATAAAGATTCCAAAGATTATGTACTTTGCATTACCATAAAAAATATAAAACACTTCAATTTAATTATACCAATCTGAAACCTGTGTTGCCCAGTGTAATCACATTACGGAGGTGCAGCCGAGTGACGTTATTTGCCTGGATTCCCTTACATAAACAGGAACTGCCACAAAGTTGGAGCAGCCAACAATAGAATTTTGCAATCCCCGGAACGACGTCTGTCAGTCTGTCACCGAGTCATCCCAAGGATACAAGTGTGTAATTAATTTCATTGAGACATGCAAAGCATTAATGCGCTCGGGGGCGAAATAATATAAGGTAAATATTTTAGCACAACGAATTGTTGCCGAGAGATGCAAGTGTCACTATCGGCAATTGAGTCAGAGCCAGGATTAAATTAATAAAATGAAATGCGCTGTCAAATGAAACAGAAATTCAGTTTGGCCTCCGTCCTTCCATGGAAACGGGTTTAATTGTTCAGCCAAAAAGTCCGGGAAAATTCTGCAATTTTTTATGACAGGCCCAATTGTTTGGGTTTCCCTTTTCGTGTTTATTTTTTATTTTTTTTTATCATTGTGGGTCCGTCATTTATTTGATTACGCCTGGTCAAGTCAAGTTTTCATCTCCCATTATTTTTGTACATATCTGTTTTTTTGCCCAGCGAGCGGGCTTGTTGAATGCTGAAATGGAATACATAATTTAAAATGTCCTCGCAGAGCCGTATAAATATGCAACTTCAACTGAATTGAATTGGGGGTTAAAAAATGCGAGTCACTGAAGAGGAATCAAGCCTCGATATTGGGGGCTGTCAATACAATTTAAGTCTCTCCTTTCGTGAGAAATTAAATTTGCAGTTTGCTGCAAAAACTTGTAGCGTCCTTGGCCAATTTTCGCCGCTGCATAGCTAATGGGGCAACAGCTGCACTCTGCCGCTTGACTTTCTGGCCGAACAAAAGAGCATTATGCTGCTGGGTGCAGCAACTGAAAGGACCTCCGTCTGCCAACTTGCTCATTGTGCCACAAAATAGGCCATTAAGTCAAGTCAAGCCCAACCCGGGCGAAACTAATCGTGTTTTGTGGCCCTGCCGACTTGACAGACTCTTGAATTAATTTATAATAAGCGCACCTTGCTGCCTGATTAAACGGCTCAAAGGTGACTCTGCCAGCAGTATTCACGATTTATTTTCAAGTTTTTGAGTAGTTATTTTCTACTTACAATTTATTAAAAGCGGACTTATAAGGTAATTTTTTCATTATTGGACTGATTTACATATTTTATGTTTATAAGTTTAATTAAGTCTTAGGGTTGCAGACATCCTGAAACAATGTTGCAGAAATTTTCAACAAAAGGCGCCTTTAGACAATTGATTTTCATTTGGAAGTGAATTGTAAATGTACAGAAATTCCGGGAAGTCAAACAAAAGGAATTGAATTATTTCGCAGTATTTATAAATTAATTTTGCTCAAGTCTACCTCAATTTAAATAAGAAAACGGAAGCCAAAGAGATAGTTATCTTATTTTTTATTAATCTTAGATATTAATCTCTATTTTAATTTAAAATATTTAGGAATTCTCTCAGTTGTGCTTCTATTATTAAATAATTTTGTAAGGCCCAATCCATTGAATAATAAATCCAAAGTTTTTTTATGCGATTTTTATTTAACGATCATTAGTTTTTCGGATTCTTAGAGGATACGCTCGATGGTGCACTGACGGACTCCTCCAGCGGTGCGGCAGATACGCACCCTGCGGATCACATTGCCGTTGTTTCCATTGCCGTTGTTGTTGTTTCTACGCCTGCGAATCACACGAATCACACGCACCCTGCGACGCCTGCCGCGCTTTGTGGTTGAGGCTGCGGAGGGGGCAACGGTTGTTGTTGTGGTGGCGGTAGCAGGATCGGTGGGCGAAGCAGGATCGGTGGGTGTGGTAGGAGAGGACGGATTAGTTGGAGAAGTGGGATCGGTGGGTGTGGTGGTCGGAGAGGTAGGATCAGTGGGTGAAGTCGGATCCGCTGGAGTAGTAGGATCGGCTGGAGCAGTCGGATCATCCACAGCGCACGCAGTCGCGATGAGAGCCACCAGGCCCAGGAGCAGGGTGAGTTTGTTACACATCTTGGAGCTATGTCACTGGATCACTATAAGTCTTCTGATTCTGGGTTGCCCTTTTATAGGCCGAATCCAAAGTCATTCTAGAACTCTTCTACAGTATGTAAAGACAGGTGTCGTCGTGCTAATAGAGCAAACAATATTATAGACAAATAGAAGGGCCGATCTTGTGATTGAAGAGCTTACACCATTTGGCCTGTTGCGTGCCAAATTGTGCCAAATATTGATTGACTAAACAATAGGTAAGGGAATTCCAGGCAGTCGGACAAATAAAGGTTGAATAACCGACTTTTTTATTAAGCAGTACATAGATATAAAATAATACAAATCTAGGCCTTTTCAACCTGAGTCAATATTCAAAGTTTAAACTTAACTGATGATTATACCATTCCTCATTTATTTGTAAAATATATACATGAGAAATGTCGTTAGGGGCGAAATGCACTTTTTTTCTTGTTAATTTCTCATAAAAACTATGGCGAATTCGTCCTAAAATTATCAATAATCAAAAATTAATTCCCAACTGCTTCTTACATCCCTAAAATGAAGTGCCGTTTGCTGGCCAGAAGTATTGTGATGGTAATATTTCAATTTTTTCTGAAATCAAGAAAATTTTCCCTTAACTTAGAAAAAATATTCTTATATCCCTAAAACTAACTAAAAATTGAAATCTATAATAAATATGTATTTGTCTATAAATCTATAAATGATTCAAATTTAGTTCAATCTCTAATAGTTTTATGTTATAAAATGTCTTATAAATAAAGTGCTTACTAAGCAAAGGGTAACTATTATTTATTTGCTTCAAACAGCCCACCCAGTGAAATTTTTTAAACTTAGTTTCAGTATGCGTTTTTTATTTCCTTATCAATGGTTTTCGGGACTCCCAATAGTATCTTAGAAGATGCGCTCGATCCTGCGCTCACGGATTCCGACTTCACGGAATCCTCCCTCGCGGAATCTGCGACCGCCAAAGTTTACCTCGCGGATCCTACGACCACGGTTGAACCTCCTGCGCCCCCAGCGGTTGCCATTGTTCCTGCGCCTACGGATCCAACGCCTGCGAATCCTGCGACGGCGGTTCCTCGTGGTGGTCGTGGCAGCTGTGGTGGGGGCAACGGTCGTTGTCGTGGCAGCAGCGGCGGCATCGGTGGGTGAAGTGGGTGCAGTTGGTGAGGTTGGCGAAGTAGGAGAAGTTGGTGAGGTGGGAGAAGTTGGCGAAGTGGGAGACGTAGGCGATGTGGGTGAAGTCGGGGAAGTTGGCGAAGTCGGAGAGGTGGGAGAAGTTGGTGAAGTTGGAGAGGTTGGAGAAGTGGGATCATCCACAGCGGAGGCAGCTGCGATGAGAGCCACAAGGCCCAGGATCAGGGTGAGCTTGGAACACATCTTGGAGCTGTGTCACTGGATCACTATGAATCTTCTGCTTTGGTCTTGCCTTTTTATAGATGGAATCTAAAGCTCTTTTAAGTCTCCTATGTATTTGCTTGAAGTCTTCTTTCGTGTGTAAAGACAGTTGTCGCGCTTTTAGAACAAACACAAATAGAAGAACTGGTGGAAAAATTTGTGCTGGGTATACATATAAATTTATAGATTTTTTTCTATTCATTTCTATTTATTTGGATACACTCGCCAGTTTGCAAACACAGACTTCTTAGTTATCAGTAGCTGAGGCTTTTGTTTAATCATTTAAGTCATTGTTCTTAAATATGTTTTGTCATTGTTTACATTTGTCTTATTTAAGTTTGTAGCTATAACTATTTTTTCGAATAATCATTAATAGAAAATCCCCGAAAATTAAAAAAAATATTTCTTAACAAAAGAAAGATAGAAAATATATGGTTTTCTTTAGCAATTATGCATTCTACAAATAGAAATGAAGAAATAAATTAAAAGGTTATATTAGGATGTCTGTAATTTTTCTGAAAATTCTCTCTTCCTTATTTAACCGCACATTTCATAAGCAATATTACTTAAAAAAGGTAATATCTTTGTAATAAAAATATAAGAAAATTGCTTTTAATTGGTTCATCAAACCTTAACGACACAACTCCAAGCATTTACACCCTTTAATTGCAGTCACTCCTTAATAAATATTTTCATATGCACACATACTCATATCACGTATCCCCAAGCATATTCACAATTTGCCATGAGTTGGCAAAAATTTATCGCTTATGGCATCAACAACTGTTGCCCACATATATAAATTTGTGCTGTGCTATATTTATCAGACGACGCCGCATGACGCTCATTATTTTTCAGCCCACGCTCCAAAGCTTTCCTCCAGGGTTTTCCTTTTTTTTCCTCAGACTCACCACTCCGGCACAACCCTTGGAAGCGCCCTTGGGCCAGGGCAGGGCACATTTTGGGCCGGAATATAATGAAAATGAGAGAATATATACAAAAACATTTTGTGTTAAATATTTTACATGCAGATTGCTGAAAAACTTGCCCAACATCCTTTGTCTTGTTGCACGTGGAAACTTTGATTCTCCTTTTTTTTTTAGGGCAAGTTCTCGTTGGGGTTTGCCTTGAAGGCACTGGGAAAATTTGTGTATTAAAATATTTATATGTATTTTTTTGTAAATCATTTCGTACATTTTATTATGGCAACAAAAAATAAAGATTTTTAAGAAATTAGTATTTATTATTATTCTGTAACTCCCTAAGTGTATGAAAAATCAAAGCCTAAATATTCTTTATTTTATTCTCAGTGTATTTTCCAGTTTTAAGGCCATCTGTTTGTGATTTCCTAAATTCAAATTGTCAACAGTTTTCAAGCGTTTGGCCCAATTGTGTCTTTTATGGGTCTCATGCCTCAATGACATGGCTGAAGACTTGGCCAAGAAAAACGAAATTAAGGCTTAGAGAGGGAAGAGGTTTTTCAGAGCACAACTTGCTGCAAAGTCATGTATGGATCTGGGACTACTTGGCAGCCCGAAGCTGCTTTTTGCGTCTTGATTTCATGTCAAGACATTTACAAATTATGCCTGGCCCGAAGGTTCACACTTGTTGGTCTGCTCGGTAACCTCAGCTGCTCAGCTGCTCGACTGGTTTTTCTGTTTTTCTGGCAAATCGATGGCTGCAGTTTTTCATTTTGGTCTGAATGTCTGGACCAAAATAACAAACGGTTCAAACAGTTCAAATGTCAGACAAGCAAATTGAGTGACAATGATGCGGTCGATGCCTGGACTTGAGTTTGTTTTTAGTTTATTGTGTCTATTATTTATATAATCATTTTTGTTTGGGTTGAATTACTCTTTGTGTGTGATTTACCTTTCTGTATTTATTTATATATTTTTTTATTATTTAAAATTACTTCTACATTATGTTACCTTTTTTCCAAGAATTAACTTTTATATCTGTTACTTTCCAACAACGCAACTTTTCATGCCAAAAGTACACCAGTCAAGACTCCTTGTGGATGCAATTACTCCCTGCCAAGTGCCCTTAGGATCTCGTAATCTGCCAATTGCATGGTTAACATATTCAGAAACTACAACTACACACTGCCACAATGGCAACCCATCGACCCCGCTTCGAGTCAGTCAACAATCGGGGCCAAGTGGCTGTGGCTCCGCTCCTCCATTCAAACTGCAATCATCCGCCCAGGAACACATGATGGCAATTTGCCCGACATAACAAGGATGTTGGGAAATGAGGCGGATTTTCACAAGGGTTTAGGGGGAGACGTAACTAGTCGCTTATTACCCCGTTCATTAATTTCCCTTGCAAATGTTTTGGTCGACTGGGCTCGAAAACGCCATCAAGCCATCAACACCGCCAGCCAAATTGGGTTAATTGCCATTGTGTAGGACATTTAGCCATTTTGTGCACTGAACCCTCCTTGCACTCTTGTTGCAGGACATTTAATAATAAAAATCGCACACCATAAAACGCAGCAATTTGCATAAACTTACATACATCGTCTTGTCTGGGAGCTGTAAAAACAAATACCCTGGCAAATTGGTGAATTTATATCAGTCTTCCCCAAAACAAAACCACAAAAAAAAAAGGGTGAACACGTCTCAAGTTATGGCATTTTTATGAACTCGGTCTCGCAATTACTGGAAGTTTGAGTTTTATTGGGGGCTCAGTGCTGAGACAAGCTCATCCTTCATGTGTGGAGGCCTGATTCATGGCCATAGTTAGAATGTCTGTCTGTCTGACTGTCTGTGTGCCTGAGCCCCGTTCCTTAACCCTTAACGCCCCTAAGCCCATCGCTAAGTGCCTGTCTATGATGTCTGCTCGCGTCTGCCAATATGTTTGTCTCAACGGAAAGCAAGTTTATGTGTCCCGGGATCAATGAGGCATTGGACAGGCGTAGAAATTTACCCCCAAGCTCGCTTAATACCCAAAGGAATGCTGCCAACGACCTTGAGGTGGGCTGGGCCCTTGGAAGGAGAGGAAATATGGCTCGCAACGATGCCTGAAATAGTCTGAAGACTAATGTTTCGTGGGGTTTTTGTCTCTAGGGATCAAGTGATTTATGGCAGGCAACTTAATAGAAAAATGATTGGAAAGAACTTGTACTAGTTTAAGGAAAGATTTATAAATTAAAAAATATAAAAATATCTCCTTAAATAGGTCTTAAAACGTTTTTTAGATTTTTGTAATATAAGAAAAAATAGTCGCTTTATGGAATCCAACCATTTGTTTAAAATTCTTGGCTGGCAGTAGCCCTCTTTTAATGTTTGCTAAGCAAACAAGCCCTGAAAAATATGGAATCTTCATAACACTTGCCACTAATAATACACAAAATGTTGACAAAGACAAAGACAAAGACAACACTCTTATAAATACTCGTACACAATATTGTGTGTGCACACATTTTTTCCGCCTCAGGCTCACTCGACTCCAAATCTGTTTATGCAGAACATTTTCCATTAAATTTAAATCTTTTTCTGTTTGCCTTTCGAGTAAAACATGCCTTGAGCCAGCTCGAGAGCTGTGTTGACCTATATAGCTTTTTGTTTTCACTTGTTGTTGCCAAGCTCCGTCAAGTTGGTCGATGCTGGTGCACTTTTTGCCAACGTCCTTTGACTGATTTGCTTACATATTTGATGCCAGGCGCAAAAAGCAGCAAAAGCAGCAGCAGCAGCATCAAATCCCGTTATGCATGTCACAGGCTGACTGCCGGAATGGCAGGACACATTGTCCAACAACACAATACAGTAACCCAGACAATGCCGAGTAATATGTATGAACTAGAAGCATAGAGCGCTCGCATGCGACAGGATTTGACTCTATTTCCAGCCAGGACCCCCCGAGGGCCAGTGTCTAGTCCTGCCCCACTGCAGTCATCCCCCTGAATCGTTCAAAGCTGATTTCATTTCAATATTTTCATGGATTAATGTCAGCCCTTTGGGCCCAGGCAATGGCTGCCATGGAAGCTGCTGGAATGAGATTTATGAAATATTTTCCCTACTGCATTTCACCTCAGAAATGAGTTGTTTAATTGGCCTTTCATTCAAGACGTAATAAGTCATCTTTGTCTGACTCATTTGTTTATAATTTACTCTGTGGTTCGTTCTTAATTGAGCTTGGCAGGTGCAGCCGATAAATTGCTAAATTAAAAGCCATATCATATTTCAAAGTTGTCTTGTTTATATTAAAATCTTTTTAACACAAATTAAAATGATGAATATATTGAAACTTGCATAACTATAAATTCTAGAAATTCTTTAAAGATTCCTATCCTTCCACCTTAATTTAATTTGAGCCTATTCACATTTCCGCCTAAACAAACACAAACAAAATAACTCCACTGGCTGACAGCTATCAAAAAAGGTTTTGGCAGCAACTCCAGGAATATATGACAGGACTCTATAAATAAACAAAAGTTAATGTTATGCCTGTTGCCAAGACAATATATATATTGGGGAACCTTTTAGCCTTAGCCGTACTCAGACTCCAAAATCTTGAAAATTCCTTGCTCATTAAGTATGCCTGCCTGGCTGCCGAAAAAATAAGGAAGGGAGCAGGATAAAGGCAACCACTTTCCACTTCCTTTTGCGACCTCTTCTCATGCCTTATGCAGGCTCCCTTTTATCGTTTTAATTTTTTCTTTTGGCCCCTCATGAATCTATATAAAATGTTTAGAGCCACACCCTTAAAATCCCCAGCCCTTATCTTTATTTGCGTGGCATCCCCCTGCTCTGATAATGTAATTTGTTGGCTCCTCTAAAAGGAGGCTTTGCGCAAATTGATTTGTGAATAAGTTGATTTTTATTGATTTTAATCAATGAGCACAGCGAACTCGAATCCCCAGCACATGGCAAATTATTTGATTATTATACGAGTCCGGACACTTGGCCACCAATTCAAATTAAAGTTGGTCCCCAGTCAAAGTAAACTGCCAAATGGAGCGTATCATTTTAATGTTTTTATGATGTCTCCCAGTCCGTGATTCTCTATATTCGTGGGTAAGCTTTTCCTGGAAGTCACACCATGACCTTTAAGATAGTTGCTGAATTTTGTTCCCTAATATGGGGGGTTAAAGATCTGCTAAAACAAACTTTGAAAGCACCATTTTATATATTCATTCAATTTATTTTTTATAAACTTCTAACTAAACGATTCCCAAACGATTTCCATGAGTTTACTACGCTTTGAAATAATTTAAAACAAAATAGAAAAAGACTCTTTTATAAGCTTAGGCTACAAATATTTAATTATATTTTTTTATTATATATTTTTGTTAACTAAATTCTGTAAATATTCCTAGTAAATGCTTTTTATTTTCAGATATCTCCCTATATTTAATTAACCTTTCAAAACCCAATTTTTAGCCCCAAAATATAGTTTCAATATTTCCCAAAATACCTGCACAGAAATTCCAAAGCTTCTCCCTTTCTGTAAGAGCATCGCGACACCGTCTTGCTTCAAGGTAATTTCCGGTTGGCGGAAAAACAAAATCAACAAAATCACCATAAAAAAGGGCATAACGGGCCAAAATGGAAAATAAATGGAAGGGGCTGCTGGGTTATGGAAAAGTCAGCAACGCAGCTGCAAAAAGGGAAGCCAACTGGAGGAGAAGGCTACCAAAAAAAAAAGGGGGGGGCGACAAAAAACAGCCGAAATTGAAATGCAAAAAGCAAGGAAAACAAAACGTTTAGATAATCGCAAAGAGCAACAATGATAGCAACAACCAAAATGGCGGGCGGGCGACAAAAATGGCGCACAGACCGGAAATAGACAAGCGGAATCCCCACTCCATCTTCCAGTGTCCATAATGGCGGCTTAACTGCGCCATGTATGTGTGTGCCTGTGTGTGGGTGTAGTTTTCCATGTGGCAAGTTCATTGCATATAAAAATAAATATATTTTTATTTTACTTTATTTTATTTGATTTTATGCTGCTGCTCCTTTGCCTTTCTTCGTCTCGAAATTTATGCAAAAGCCAATGGCCAAAAACATACATGTTTATGTAGGGTATACGTAGGGTGTGTGTGTGTGTGTGTGTCTCTCTGTGAACTGTAACTTTGATTATTGTGTTGAGCTGGGATTTTTCTGGCTGCCCTGCTTCCATTCAGGGTTCATGCATCTGTGGCAAATTTAATGCAAAGTGATATGTGAAGACGTTCTTCTGCCTTTCTCCATCGGCCACATTTGCGTAATTTGAATGGCATTTTAATGCAGGAAAAGCCGGGCGAAAGGAAAAAAGAAAAACAGGGCATCGACAGGATTTAATATGGAATTAAACGAAGAGCAAGCTTATTTTGGTTTTGATATGTGCCAGTACTCTTTGTGATTTCTTAAGAGGCAATGACTTTGGTTGAGGTTTTGAAATGCAGAATAAAAGTACCCTTTATTATCTTTAAATAAGTGTATATTGCTTCTCTTATATTTCTTCACCTTAAATACCTTTAGTTTTTCCCATTGCACCTTCTGCAAATTGCATGCAAGTCAATCATTGAAACAATTGTTGAACAAACACCGAAATCATTGCAGCTAGAAAATTGGGCATCAAAACTCGACAGCAATAAAATATCATAAAAATCCACAAACACCAAAACGTGCAGGAAGAGCGGCGAAGAATGAAAGGTGAACGTGAGGAACACATGGAAACATTTGGTAAAAAGGTTGGACAGCCCTCCGGATCGCTGGAATCTGGTAAATTAAGCATTTTATTAGCACCACTTGGCCGGTCGGACGTATGTATATAGGTGTATGATATACATATATCCAGGCCCCTTCAGACGTAGCATGTGTGAAATATCAGCAGCCAATTTATGATGCCTGTGTGGCGCTGACTTTTGTTTACTAAATACCATGACTTTGCCCGCTCTCGCAGCAAATGAAATTAAATTTAATGGGCAAAGCGATGCCACAGCGCCAGTAAGTTGGCCAACAAGAAAAGGTTCGTTACAGCAATGTGTCTAAATCAAATTAACGTTGACTGGCTTGCCCGAGGCGAGAGTGGAGCCGGATTTCACGGGTGGAATGTATAAATTCGCATAAATTCTTTTAATTCCAGCAAGCTGTGACAGCTTAAGCTAGGAAAAAAATTGAGAATATTTAGCTTACAAAAGGAAACTCTAAAAAATGTACAATGAAATTAGGAATGTCAACATTCTCGATTGTAATTAAGTGAATATACAAGACAATTTGAAATGTTTTCTATTTCAATTTTTGGATTTTCTTATCAAAATTAAATATTATGCTGGCTTTATAGATAGTCTTAATATTTTAAGATTATTTTGGCAAAAAACTAAGCACTTTGAACGTCTATTAACCCCGAGAAACATTTGTTGGCCACCGAATCAATCAGTTTCGAAGACAGCGGGTGGCTGAGTAGTAACTAAACTATAAATAATATGTACAAAATATGGCCAGCCACGCCCAGTTTTCCTTTTTCTCCTTAGCTCTCCCTAATCTACCAGCTGAAAGCGGGAATCATAAATCAAAGTTAATGGACAGCGATTAATTTGTGCCTCCCTCTGACCAAGAACAAAAACTGTATACATTTATATACTTAAATGCTGGGCTCACAAAAACTTATATTTTAGGCCGCAAATTAGTTAAATTAAAGTCGGAAGGCACGGAAAAGAAAAAGGTTTGAATAAAAATTAGTTTGTTTGAAAACTAAATTATAATCGTATACTAAATTATAATCATCAAAACAAGGCTGCTTATTTCTTTAAAAAAATCTAAATTCTTGGCTCTTTATTTAAATATTAAAATAAATACAGAAACTCCTTTAATTGATATAATTTTTTTCTGTGCAGAAACTCCTCGTTAACACAAAGCGGAAAACAAACTCGTCTATCACACACGCTTGGTCAAAGATCAGGGGAATAACCTGGGTGACAGACAGGTGGCTCAGGTGTGAAGAGAGCGAGACTCCATGGTAAGTGAGAGAGAGAGGGAGAGTAAGAGCCGTAATTTCTCCCTAAGCACCGGAGAACTGTCAGTCAGTCAGTCATTACCGAGACCCAAAAGTAGGCAACACTTTCACGCCCAGCCATCCCCATGATGATGATGGATGAGGGCCGCCGTTTCCATGCATATTTTGGCGAGGGGAGAGATCTATTTTGGCTGGGCTTAGTGTAATTCATAACGCGGACATGTGTTGCCAAAAGTACAAGGGGCGAAGTGGAAAGCATTTAGTTAAAGACACAAATTAATTTTACTTCAATGGGGGTCCCCGGCAACGAATTAATTGTGCTAAGCACTTTTATATAAGGGGGAGTCCGAAAATAATTGCAAGCTTTTAGACCTGACGAGCCTGATTGATAGTAACTCTTCTTTAAATAAAAGTAGGTAAGAAATAAACCATAAAATATAATTTTCTAGAATAATTCGCACAATTAAAAATTTGTTTGTATCTCTCATAAATGCCTAATAGATTTCTTTCCCCTCTTAAATCATTTAATTATATTTTATTGATTATCTAATAAATCATCAACAACTTCAAACGAATCATATAATTTATTTTCGATCTCTTTTTGGTGTTTATTTAAAGCCACATCAATATGATATCAAATTAGTTGTGCGTGCCGAGTGTTTGGTGAGTAAATAGAATCGGAATTCCACCTGCTATACATGTTGAGCAAACACAGCTAAAAATACACCAAAAACCATAAAGCTTAATTTATTTCCAATAGATTTTGCTACGAATAATGGATATTTGTACGTGCATTTTTGTTTTTATTTGTAAAGCAATTTAAACTGTTTGCCCTCGAACTATGCCATGTTCGAAATTTTGATAGCAAATCAATCAAAACGGGTTGGTCTTGTTTGTGTATGCTCTTAAAAGGGAATTTTTATTTTGAATATAATTTAAGAGTGTAAATAGGGGAATATTTGGAAAGGAACAAGGTCAAAGTTAAATGCTCACCTTGGGACCTGATTGAACATTTTAAAAGGTTCTATAAAGGCGCAGTCACAACAGGGTCCAAATGAAAAATTCCCAGCAAAACAGCTCATCCCAGGACCCTAAAGAAGAGTATACCAGGAAGAGTTCCCACCCTTTTTTGCTCTGTGTAGAGTCTACACAAGTCGATGACAGAAAAAGTGCAGCAAATATTAAAGCTATAAACGTAATCTCCACGAATTTAATCAAATATTCAAACCCAATTCCCATTGTTTCAGCGAGAACAGCAGGTATCGAGGCATCACAATTGGAATTTAATAAGCACAATGAATATGCAGAGATGCACAGGGAGCAGCTAAAAAATAGTGAAAAATGATCCGAATTGCGTCTATAAAGTTCCTGTTGGCCAAGTGGCCAATAAATGCAATCAAACGATGCCAATCTCCCTGCCACTTCTGCCCTCTTGCTCTAAGTATTCACCAGTGCAGCACTTCAGTTTTATTTTCCTTTCCCTGCTGGTCGCTCTGTCTATGTCTGCCAGTCATTTCTTTTGTTTTACCTTCGCATTATTTGCACTTAAGTGCGACCATAAAAATTCGATGCGATTTGGGGCAAGAGAAAGCTGGAGGAGAGCAGACCGAGGCTGGAGGCTGAGGCAGGGAGTCTGCCTCGAAGTCCTTTGAGTGGTAATTGCAATTTTGTTGTTCGCTCACGTTCGCCTTTTGCTATGGCTTTATTTACACTTGAACTTAAAATTGTGGCACGCGCTGAACGGTCACACCATGCCACAGCCACACCCACACACTCAAAAGGCACACAACCACAGACAAAAGACACGCACATGGTGAAGTAAGAAAGCCAGACAGAGGGAGCTGTAATGCGTTGATTTCGTTTATACGTTAGCTGAGTTAACAAAAAATTTAATTAAAAAATAGAATTATGAAAGAAAGAATTGTAAATTTTTTAGAGCAAATTTAAACTATATTTTATATTTATTTTTTAATGTAATTAAAACGTGTAAACCTTTTGGAACCCAACAAACTGACACGTGTTACTTATTTGCTGGCAATGTCCATTGCCATTGTCTCTCATTTTCACCCCCAGTCAAGCGATTTGTAATCATAGAAACGAGTCTTCAAGCACACTAACAAACAGGCAGAGACTCTCACCAGAAGGAACACACTCACCTGCACAGAAACTAAAGTTAAACTCAGGAATATTGAGTGCCCCCTCCATCGATTGAAGCTGGGCGAAGATTGAAATTAAAGCCTTTGACACACCATTGCCCATTGAGCAGACTGTCTACACTCTTTCCTTCATTTTTTTTTCTGTGCGGCTTGCGAGTAGTTTGCCTTTTGGACGATATATCAACAGGGACCGGGCCATACAGAAAACCAATGCGGGAAATTTTTCGGAGCGACCCTTCAGCAGCGTTTACATCAATTACTTTGAGAGTTTTTTAGCCGATGGGGGGGAAGGCAGGAAAATAGTACCGACTGGAGCAGGGGGCTATTGGAGAAAGCAGTTGGAATGCTGGTTTGCCTTTTCAGCGGTCGCCAGCGCAACGCTTTTCAATTTAACAAATACGAATTCGAGGACCCGCCAAAAAAAGTAGGAAAATAGAAAACCCTAAAGGAGACGGGGCTTAATATACTGCTGGAAGGATGCCCTATAGTCTACTACTATATTTTCATTATCAGAAAATCATTCCTTTGTTTAGATTAAGTAAGACTTTATATTTCTTGGGAGATCGACATTCCATTTTCCATTAAAATATAGAAATTCAATTTAAAAAACTTGCACTTATTAACACTTTAAAATGAGCAAAACAAAGTATGCCTCTATCACTATACCTTTACCACCCTAAAACAGGGTATCCTTAGTGTAACCAAAAAGTTGGGAATACGAACGAGGCCGGGTAAACAAATTCCCGCCATGTGAGAGGATGATGGCAATACGGGTAAGGGGGGTGGGAAAACCCGTGGTTGCGTGGCTTTTCTCCCCACGGAGTCAGAGGGAATTTCCCGTATTTTTCATCAACTTTTTTTTTCTCTTTTTAGTTCACGCCACGTTGCCACGTCAAAAGGAGTCGGCGAAGCATATAAATTAAATGATGGTCGAGCGCTGAGCGATTGAAATTAGGCGGTCGACAGAGCGATGGATGTAAAAGTTGCGCGAATCAAATTTGAACAAGCTTTTCTTTTTTCTGGGGAGGGGATTTGAGGGAGGGGGGTGGAAACAGGTCATTGCATTCCAAAATGTATGCAGAGTGGTGTTTCCGCTTCCGCCGTCATTCGAGGGTTCCGCTTGCCCCACATTTTCGACCACATAAATAACACTTCAGAAAAGCCACGGCTAGAGAACCATTCAAGATATCGCCTGGACCATTTATCATCTGGGGAAATGCACTCGATGCCATTAGGAGAAAGTGCATTCGGTCCTGGACTTATGGCATCCATGGGCCATGTGTCAATGCTCAATGGAGTTCTCCGCAGCACAAAGGAGGTCCCGGGATCGGGGAGAGAAGGGTGGGAAATATTGACACGAATGAAATATGCCGGAAGAATGCCGCGGTATGGGAGCCACAACGATGATTATGTGGCAAAGGAGCAATCCATTCAAGTAATCATAGACTGAATAATGGATGTTAGCTGTCGCGGTGAGTGTTTATTGATGGGCATGTTCAGGGGCTGTCTACGTGGAATTATTTGAATTTATGTCAAGATAAGTTAATGCCAAGGTAATGTTAACAATTGTAAAAGGTGGAAATATAAATAAAACCGGGAGTTTGACAATTGAAAAAATACTTTGTGAAAGAATGAAGCATTGTGAACTTTTAGCTCTCCATTAGCATCAATATTCTGTCATTATCCGGTGAGTAATAATTATAAGAACATTCATAAAAATTACAGAAAAATTGCGCTAAAATTAAGAGCATGTTTCTAGAATTCTGAGAAAGTTTCAATGAATTTAAGGCAATTTATAATATATTTTTGCCACTATAATTATCCAGTTCAAACTTTTAATTCAATAAAGCCAACTGCAGAGAAACGTCTTTACCAATCCCAACACACAAATTAAACAATTCCCAGAGAAAAAGCTTATTAAGTTTAAGAAAGTTCCAGCTCGATAACTAGTAAAGAGGTTACATGACTCTAATTAGGCTCTTTTTCTCATTTCTCATTAAAGAATAAATTTTTAGTAAGGAAGTTACTAAGTGCAATAAGTGAACTCTTTTATAATCTTTTCTCTTTCATACAGCAATATAAAATATATTTCAGGAACTTTGTTAATTGTGATTATCTACAATCGAGTGGCTAGCTTTATGCTTCGTGACCCTTTCAGTAAAGTCGATTTCGAAGGTGCTGAAGGTAGCCACAAACGGGTTGACCCTGGCACGTGCCGGTTCCTACCAAGTGGAAGGGAAAATTGCGCATACGCCATGTTGACCCGGGTAACGTGCCAGGTGTAGTGTCAATCTTTGGCATTCCTTCCAGCAGGCAACAGCCATCAGCGGCATCAACCGCGAGCAAATGTCAACAGCAGCCAGAAATGGAAGTGGGGTTGGGAGGCGATGCAAACCTTTTCCAATTTCTGCAGTTATGCAAATTTAGGAGCTTCTGGAAGAAGAACATAAAGCCAAAGAATCTGAAGAGTTGTGTTTGTTAAGAAAGAATTTCTTTAAGATTAATGCTGAGCTAGGAAGTCATAATTTTCCTTGAAATCTGTTTTACACTAGAATGTTGCAAACTAATTTATGTTTTCTTAACAAAAATAGTACAAAATGCTATTAAAATTAAACAAAATCAAATTTCATATCCTTAAAATTATTATTAGGATTACAAATACACTGATTTTGATTTGTTGTTCTTTTTATGGTTTTATAGATATAACAATACATTTTAAACAATTTCTTTCAGTGTTTTTTGCTAGCTTCTTTTCCTTTTAGCCCTGTTAAAAAAAGTGAAAAAAGAAAGCCAAACAAAACCCGTGCTAACGGAAATTGCTGAACAATACCAGGAAATGTAACACACACATACACACACTCAATTACATGCCGCACACAAGCACGCAGCTGTATAAATACACAGACAGAGGCCAGGCGGCCACTGTGTTGGCAGCACAGTTCACATTACGTATACGCAGCGAATGCTCGAGTTGAGTTGACTTGCGGCATGTTGACAACACTTCGCAATTGGGTTAATTGTACATCGACGCGCTTTTCGACGAGCCCTCCTCCCACGAAGAGTGTGTGTAAGCCAACTGCCTTTTAAATGTGGGTCAATGCATTGGGCTAAACTGGGTCTGGGAGCCGTATGGACTGTGTTTAATTTCTTTTTGTAAGTTTACTTTTCCCGTGATTATGTTTGTGCAGAGGAAACTTGATGCCTTGAAATGGAGAGTGTTAAATGATTTAAATATAAATGTGAATTAAATTTAGTTAAAATAAATGGAGGTATAGTAGATAATTCATTTATTCCTTTGCATATTAAAAATTATGTATATTACCTAATTTATTGTTTAATTAATTAAATGCATTAAATTCCTAAAAAAATCTTAAAATTCTTCTTTAGTCCAGGACTTCTCTAGTCTCTCTTCTCACTCATCCAAGACTTTTCCACTCTATCAAGTCACTAGAGACGCTGATATTTTACCCACACGTGGTAGTTGTTTGGTTTAAGGCAAGTGCCATAAATATGCAAATCTATTACGTGATTTCTTTCACAGATTTTGTGATCGTAAAACGAGGCAAACCGAAAATAACCCCGAAGAAAATACTATAAGTGACTGAATACAAAATGAGGTCTGGTCTATATGGCTTGATTGAGTCAATGGAAATAAGAGTTTTCATAAAAGAGAAGTTTAGTTTGGTTTAAAGTGAAACATAAGAGGTTAACCTTTAAAGGAAACCCAGACCTTGTGAAATAAATCAATAGGAAAGTGTAAATTAAGATTGATCTTATTACTTTGTACCAAAACGACTTCCCTTCCCAATTTATATTTAAATTCTACAGAAACTGTCCCGCTCCCAGTGGCCATTCCATTTATTAAACAATTATGTGACATTAAACATTTACTTAACCCATTTAATGCTGATTACGCTCTGCAATTAAATGTTAATTAACATGTTGTTCTTGCCGCTGGCTCTTTTTGTTTGCCCTGCTCGTGTAATAATAATAAATTAAAATTCATTTAATAAGGTTGCAAATTTGCATAGTTAATGCATTCAAGCCAGGCCTGGAAATAATCACACCCTTCGCCGCCTTTTGTCTCCAAAACTGGCCCCCAATTAAGTAGCGGAAATCATTTAAAAAATATATATTTAAATGGCTGATTTTGCAAAAATAACTTAAGCGGAGAGCTGAAAAGAAACGGGTTAAAAGGAGGGAGGCTCTGGATGCAGTGGCATATGCCGCTTGTAATTTGCATCCAGCGCGTGCATGTAATTTAAAATGAATTAATGAACCGAGAAAATTTACAAAAGAAACAAACCAAAGGGGAGTGAAGTAAGAAAATCGTTAAGCGGAGAACGACGAGAAGCTGAGGGAACGTTTTTATTTGACACATAAATTACAGGCAGGAAGGAAGTTGCACTTGCGTTCAAGGCAACACGGGAAGTGCAAATAATTTGCAAGGCCTTTAATTAATTTTCTTAAAGGGACTTGGGACCTTCTTTTGACAAATTTTTGTGAAATCAGGTTTCGTGTGAGTCTTTAAAATGTATTTAATATAAGAGAAAACTTTTCTTGTAGAAATTATCATTTTCTGTTTATAGAAAACCTATACAGCCTCGGCTCTCCCTTTTGCCAGTGGCTTATATAGTCCATAAATGTTGTTAAACATTTCTTATAGATACCATTAGGCCCCATAATTGTCGCTTCACTCCTTCGAACCAGCAGCTGACCAGCATTAAAAGTTTTTACTGTCCAGCTCTAATGGCTGTAAAAAAATATATATGCGTCCTGCTAAAAAGGACCAAGGAAGAGAGACTTCTGCGTAGGCAAGCCAACATTTATGACGGCATTTTCATGCTCATATGAGCAATCCTTGCCTGATCTGCTGAAATTTTTAGCCTTTCAAATTTTATGGCCTGGCATTAAATTGACGCCAACTGGCGGAGAGAGGTTTCGCCTATATTAATTTGCTTCTCGGGCAGGAGAGAGAGGGTCCTTTTGCTTCAACTCCTGCTGCCACATCAATTTAATGTGCTTCAGCTAATTTGCTTTTTATTAAGAGATGCCCGAGCATTCGCCACCCAGACAGACTGCTGCAAGGAGGCGTTAACTGGGAAGGCAGGGCGTGGCAGGATGGCAGATTGCATGTCCTGTCGAGATCCTGGCTCGCCTACCGTAGGCAAGCAGTGTACACAGTATTTACAGTTCACAGTTTATTACGCTGTAAATAATGTAAATAAACAGAAAGGTAAGCTGGAGAATATATACCAACCGACTCTACCCTGGATTTAAGTTAATAAAAAACATTGCAAATTTATTAAATGATATAAAAAAAGGTCAACATAATATGGGTTATTTTGTTTGTGGAATTTATATGACTGAGAATCCTTTTTAAATATTTTTAAACTAATTTTATATATTTTAAAATCAAGTTAACAGTAGCTAGAGTTCTTATTATTCCTCAAAGGACTTATTAACAATTATATTAACTAATTTATTATTAGGGTATTACCTACTTCGAGTACAGAAAATTCTACAAAAAAAGGACGACAGAGACTGCAATTCAATCCCAGCCAGTCAACGGCATTCCTCGGCATTCTCCGTTTTCCACCTCCGCCCTCGGACACCACCTTATCCTTCTCTCCACGTTTTTTAATGCAGTTTCCGGACTTGCACCCGGTGCCGTGTTCTGCAGTTAAAACATTTAAAACGTGTATAAATCGGGAATTTATGGGAGGGAGCCAAAGCCAAAGTGGCTTTGAAAATTAACGGCATTAATAAACTGGGTAAGCTGCTTTAAGAGCAATAATAAATAAGGACAAACAAAATGACCGCTGTGGTTAATTAATAACATTAGCGGGATTAAAGAATAAACTCCACTGAAAGGACTGTAATTGATTGATTATCAATCCGAGAGAAAAGTGTACATTTAAATCGAATAAGGAAACACGTGATTTGGCACTCTGCTGGCGATATATATACAAGTATTAAATGACAGAGAGAAAGGCGCAACGTGATTTAATTTAAAGAATATATATATACATTTTCACAGCCTCGATTGTTAATTTTCTGACTGACATTCAGAGGGAATAAGAGCTGCTCTCTTGTTGTTATTTTCTGTTGTCTTCTGTCCTTGTGTCCTTGTAGCTGTTGTTGTTTAAGCAGTTGTTCTGCAGCGATAAAGAGATAACAGTCCCTGCCGCAGGATTCAGGGATCGATTGCAGCAGCAGGCTTGAATTGCCGACTTAAAAACGTATATATTTGTAGAGGAAAAATTTACATTTCAGAATTTTATACAAAAAAGTGGCGAGGTCAGGTTACAAAAACATTGAGGAAAGGTATTTATAGTACAAAAAACTGATACATACTTTAAAGTTGACTGGCTTTGGGTTGTTTATTTTTTCATACCATGGAATATTTAATCTAAGTAGATTTTACCTATAAATATTTAAAATATATTTTTAAGGGGGTTTTTTGATATTAAATACATTATTTAATTATCTAAAAATCTCCAACTAAGAAATATATTTTTTAATACAAATTAAATTACATGCTTTTATATTCAATTAATAACTCTTTACGAAAATTAAATTATATTAAACTAATTACCCAAATATTATCCAATTTCAATGTTAAATGAATGTATTATTCCAAGCGAACTGAAGAAATCATAATAATAATCCTCGAGGTATCAAGGCAACCCCCCTGTTCATCCCCTTGGAAACTGGCAAAAACAAAGGGGCCGCCAAATGGCTTATGGCTAATTATTTATTTGGAAAACAGAATGCATGGGAGAGCATTTCAATGCGTTGACGTCACAGAGGCCGAATACAGCGAAAAGATTGCATTGACACTTTCATAAATCGACAGCTGACTTATTACCGATAATTGGTTTCGATTGTTATTGCCTGGCCATCGTATTTATTTATTTTCCTTCTCTACGCTCTCCATACAACGCTCTCAATTTGTTTATAAACAAATGCGCAGCAGACATAAAAGCAGGCCAAGCATTAACAAAAAAAAAAACAATCCCAGAACGATGAACATGAAACGTTGGGTTCGAAATTGCGGGCATTAAAAACCCATTAACATAAAAAAACTAATATTAAATAATATAAACACCCTGACCGAGAGCAAGAAAGGCAGCGGGGTGCCGCCTTTTAGTGCTATTATTGGAGGGATATAATGTACATACACAGATGGCAGGCACTGTTCGCTTAACAGAGCGAACAGCAAACAGGTAAGACCACCCACATGGCCATGTTAAGTGCCAACAGGCAGACACTGGAAAGCCTTTTTTCGGAATCTGTTAACATTTCGGTGGCCGAAGTCCACGGAACCGAACTTCGGGCCAACAGCTGTTCGGCTGCTGCCTTTCAGCCACTCAGTGGGCCATCATCATCATCATCATCGCATTTGATGTTAGACAGCGATTTTCTTCGGCGGCTTCAGTCGTTGCCTGTCAACAAAGCGCTGCGAACGTGTCCAAAAGGCCTTGTTCCTCGAAATAAAATTGAGAAACTGGCAAAACGAACGCGTAATGGACTGAAGAACTTGTCTTAAATCGAGTGTTTGGTGGTTAAATAAATATATAAAATATAAACTTCTTTTAGTAGACTCCAGTTAATTGCCAAATATTTGACATTAGAAAAGTGCTCCCTCTAACCCCACGAATTATCTTAATAAATCACCGAACAAATAAGGAAATTTTTTCCCTCCCAAGAAACGCAATTTTCTCAAGGTAAATATTATTTTCGTCATATCTTTGCCATAAATCTCCCTTAAAATGAACTCTATGTTATGGAACTGCTCTCGTTCAGTGCATAAACACAAGTAACGGTTCCCCTAAGCCATAATACTGAAATAAAAAAAATATGAAAATAATACAAAAACCGAGAGAAACAACAACCCAGCCAAAGAATAAAACAAAAAGTGTCAAATTTATGCGAAGCGGTAAAAGACGACAGCCGGAAATTTATATGGCTTATGAGTTGAGTCGAGTCGAGTTGAGACGAGTTGAGCAGGATGAAGCTGAAGGATGGAAGCCTTTCCATCTGCCGTCCGTCTCTAAGTGTGTGTGTGTGTTTTAACCTCAAGGATTTTTTTATTTGCCTGCTGAAATGCGTTGAAATGGCAGAATTGCTGAATTGTTTTGCCTGTGTGGGTGTCAACTTGTTTGCTCTCGTAATTGTGTTGTAAACATATTTTGTATTCGCATTTTGGCCCTCTTCCTGTGGGCCCAATAAATTTGAGAATCGCCCGGGTACTTTGATGGCTAAAATAACATTTGCAAGTTACGGTAATCACAGGATAGATAATAATTTTCCCACTTTATGAATATATTTGTCACTTGTTAAATGCTCATCATAAATTCTCTTCATATTCTTACCTTCTCTAAAAGCTATAAACAATTTATTTCTAAGTGTTTGCAATCATCTTAAAAACAAAGTTTATAATTTAACAAACTGCTGACTTTTGTGCTCTTAAAAAGTGTGAAATCATTTGTCCGGTGGCTGTTATCAAAGCCATAACTATAATGTGAGGACATCAACATTTATTACTTTGTGAATTTATGAACAACAGCATACTTTTAAAAACCTCGTAAAGATATTTTAATTCCCATTAAAAAACAGCTTCCGCAAAGGTTAATAAAGCTCAGAAAAATTAATGAACTTTGTAGTTATTCAAAGGAAAAAATATAAATTAGACTTGCTTAAAAAACGTATTAATTTATTGAAAGAAATTCCTCTTGAAAGAAATTAAATTGTAATATCCCAAAATATTTATCATAAAGAATTTCCTTCAATTATCCCATTCCACTTGAATTATTAATTTCGTCTGAGCTTGAGCCTGGAGCTTTGAAAAAAATCTTCTTAAATCAAAATATCCCCAAATCGCATAATGTTAAAGCGCACATTTTCCGCAGGAAAAGAAGAAAAAGCGAATCCTCAAAGTCCTGGCCAAGTGGCATTGTTGCTTTTGTGACAAAGAATGACGGAGGCGGAGAAGAGAAAGCCAGTCGAGGAGTGGCCAAGGCGCATATATGTATAAAATGTCATAAAAGTCCCACACATACAGTGCGTGTCATAAAATATTTTTAAGTGTAACTATTAAGTGCAGTCATAGGAGAAATGGGTCAGTGACCGAAAAAAACCAATCCAGTTATTAAATAATTTAAATGTAAAAATTAAATAAATATTAAAAAATATTAGATTGGGAGATTCTATACAGGATTTTATCCTGAAAAATAAATTTTAACTTAAATATTTTTTAAAAGATTCCTTTGCCATTTTATACACTTTTGTCGCGCACTGTTCCCCTATGCATTATGTAGGCGGCTGGCGTATATTGGCAGGCCAGGGCTTTATGTGCCAACGAAATGGTTCGCCAAATTTGTCAAAGGACCCGGAGTGGGGGGGGGGGAATCCCCTGCATGTGCTACTGCTCCCATAAATGCTGCTGGAATTCCGAATCCTTACTGCCGATGCTGAAACCGGCAACTACAAGTGCAACTGCGAGTACCAGTTCCTCTGCAGGGGCTGTCACTCTGAAATGCAGCATACTTCCAGGGGCAAGCTGCCAAATTTCTTACTCTGAAAGGCATTTTTCCGTAGGGGAAAAAGCCCCAAATGTGCGGTAGTTTTCCCCTCAGCTGCAGGACAAAAAAAAAGAAGAGAAAACTAAATTAATAAACGCCTAGTGAAAAAGAGGTTGCCAGCCCCTACTGGCTTGTGCTTGGACTGTGGGGGAGCCGGCAGCCCGTCTTTGGAGACCGCAAACTCAATGCAGATAATTAAATGTAATTACATAATGTGTTTGTATTTGTGACCCTTCTGCGTCCATCTACGTGTCTGTGTTGTAGTCGCTTGATTGTGTGAGTAATTACGTGCTTATGGGCAACAACAACTAGCCGGGAACAACCCCATCGTACAAACAATATAGTGACTATCTAGAGGTGCCACAGCAGGGCAAAGTAGAGATTCTAACTCCCTTTCAAAAAAAAAAAAAAAACAAAATTTTAAATTTAATTTAAAAACATTTATTTACCACATGTTCTCCTCCATTTTTTTATAGTCAAAAATTAATTAAATTTCCCAGCACGTGATTTTACTTCTTAACCTTAATTCCCTTAAATACACTTCACATTAAAATGACAAATATACTTTAACGACCTTATAATTCTGCTTAAATCGGAAAACAAAAATAACCCCGGGAAAAAAAGAGAAAGAAAAACAAATAAAGTTCATCAGAAATTCACAGAGAGCGGCCCGGGAATGAAAGTGTAATTAAATTGCAGCAACAATCTGGCCGCAAGTATCTGTGTATGAGTAAATATATATCTATATTACGGCGTAATGTGCTTCTGTTATTTGATAAGAGCTTATAACGATGACGCGGACGTTAGGTCTGGCCAACGCTTTGAGGCTCCACGCGGCGGAGTCAATAGAATGTAATTAAATCGACATTGTTATCAGTGGCACACCAACAAATAACACAAACACATTGACGATATATCTGCATTAATTTCAATGAAAACAAATAAGTAAGAGTCTAAGTATTACGACTAGAAGATACTAGATTTTAGATTTTAACAAGAAAGGAAGCTAACTTCGGCACGCCGAAGTTTGTATACCCTTGCAGATAT
>JAEIIL010016624.1:0-15569 GCA_018905715.1 Drosophila lini
AATTTTGTACTGTTTAACTTATATCTTTCTAATTACAAACTTCACAAATATGGTTTATAGTTTATACATAAATTTATTGTTATATATACCTATTTATATAAAAAATATATTTCAACCCCCTTTGATTATACGCCCCTGCCGTAAGCTCTCCACGCTCGATTGGGGCTATCTCGTTGTGCATATCAAATTTCATTCATTTCGATCCGTTAGTCAAATCCGATGGGTATCTAAGTAGACACCGTGGCACACAGATACAGATGGCGATGGGTATATAATAAATTTATATATAGATATATCGACGTTATGTGCTGCGACTAAATCGGAGCTAATTAATGCCCCCAGAGACACTCCTCCCGCATAATCAGCGGAGCTAGTGGAGCCAGCGAATCCATCCGAGTTTCTTTATTCCGAAACTCTTTGATGTCTGTGGACATATTCGTTTGTTCTCAGGCTCGATCGATTCGATCGATCGGCTTTTGTTAATATTATTAAATTAAATATGTTGTTAGTGTTGTTTACGGCGCCTTTCAGTGTCGCCGTTGATGTTTATGTCGATTTCGGATGGGATCGTGATTGGGCATGGGTTGGGTTCGTCTATATTGGACTTGGACTTGGACTTGGACCATAGCGACTACCGTTAGTGGTTCCACAAAGGCAAGGCCAGTTCCAATCAAGTGACATTTACATGCTCTTATGCAAATCCCTCCGCCTTTTAAAATTCTAATTTATGAAATAAAATAAATGTTTACGAGCTTTTAATAAAACGCGTTACAATAAAATGCTTGAAATTTATATAAGCCAACTGGCCCAGACATTTTGGCAGCGAATCGAATTGGAGAGAAGCGCGACGGCAGGGGCTTCCCCTGAAGATCAGCATCTGCGAGAGAGTGTGGAGAGAGTGATCTGAGCTGGCCGGCGGAAATCCTCTGTCAGTCCATCAATATCAATCCGAGTGACAAACCAGAGACAAACCAAACAAAGACAAGCATCGCCGACGGGATTGGAATCGGAATCGGGATCGGGATCGGGACTCGGATCGGAATCCAAATCGCACTTGCCACGCAATTCCAAAGCCTCCAGACTCGGAATCGGATCCGTTGTCAAGTGTCAGGCCAGAAGGCAAGGACTGTCGAGGAGAGTGCACTGAGATAAGTTATTTTGGGGTTATTTTTGTATTTTTTAAATTTATTTTATAAATACAAATTCTATAGAATTTTTGGAATATTATCTTTAACTTAAAATATATATAATAAGTCAACATACATTTCAGTTTTCTTAAATATTTAAAGAACAATTTGAATGAATTTCAATATGTATATTTATATGTATAATGTTATGTTTGGAATTTAAAAATTCTATAAAATTCAAAGACATATCTTCTATAATTTTGTATAATTAATTACCCTGCATTAATGACAAAATTCTCTTTAGTTTTTTTGCAGTTTAGTCTCCATCTCCACCACAGTTTGCAAAATACACGAATACCGCAGGTGAGTCTCCGGCTTAGAGTTGCCAGCAACTCTCCAGACGATCTCTCAATCGCGATCTGGCGCGATCTGACGGCATCGATAGCGAGGCTTTAGTGTCGCCTAATTAAAATAATATGCCTACTCAGGTTACGTATCAATAAATTTTGCCGCTCGCGAAAGCGATTCTGTCCATTGTTCGTTCACCTGCCTCCGTTGTCGACTTTCCCAAGCGAACCGAAATCCATTTCTCAATGAGCTGCAACCACTTTCGCGGCCAATTTCATGAAAAATTATGTATGAAAGGCCCCGGGTCTCTGGCCGCGTCTGGTTTATGTGCCAGCGGAGTTAATTACAAGACGCGCCCACTACAAACACTCCATCTCCCTGGCGGAGTTCCCAGCCCCCATTCCCGTTCCCATTGCCATTCTCATTCCCCTTTTTTAAAGAGTTTTTTTTTCTCTCTCCTCCCAGCAGTCGGGGCCAATCAAGCTACGCACAATCGAACATTTCATTCGCTTTCCGCCAGCGACAATAAAAGTAATGAAAGGGTAGTGAAGGCAGGGCAGAGAGTGAATCGACCTGAAAGTGACCTATAAAAAATATAAGAGGATATTACTATATATCAGTGATATAGGGAATATCTTTGGATATATTTACTGGAAATTTTACTTTTAGATTTATCACAGACAAACCTGAAAAGGTATAAATATTTGTATATTTATTTAATAATTAATTCCTAAAGGAAAGAGGATTGTATATACTTTATGTATCCCATGTACCACTCGATAGTACCCTCTCCCACCTTTTCCAGGGTATTTCAAATTTCCAAACAACAAAAAAATAACCAATTCCTCGCTCGCTCGTTTTTCTTTCGGCCGACTCAAGCAGCGCCTCCGATTAACTTACAAATTGAGATTAGCGGGACATCACAGGGGCAACAACGGCAGCTGAAGTTAAATCCGAATACGAATACGAATCCGAATCCCGAGTCACAGTGCGAGGCTGAATTTCCAGCTGAACCCGAGGCACACAGACACAGCCAGCCAGCCAGCGGCGACCATGGGACTCCAGACTCTCAGCTCCAGACACGAACGCCGCAGGAAGCGATCGCCATGGGATGCGTTCAGGTGGGGGGCCAATATCTTCTGGCACTCGAAACGCAACATTAGCACAATTAAAAGCGCGTTCCACGCGTTCATTTTTCATAATTTAACACGCTGCCCCCGCAAACCGGCGAAGGGTTAAGGAGTCTCGTCTCTCGCCTCTGGTGGAATTCAGTCTTCAGTCTTGGGTCTTGGGTCTTCTTCGGTCTCAGTCTCATTAGATTTTCCATCTCTAATTATGTTTGGAGATATTTGATTAATTGCCGGCGGCTTGATTGATTGTGTGTGTGGGACCTGTAGTGGGAATGGGATCGAGGTGGGGACCGAGACCGCGACCGAGACAGGCGAGACACCTTGCTCACCTAGGAGCAACATGGGAAACGCAGCAGCAGCAGCAGCAGCAGCAACATCAATAGGCGCAGACGCCACAGCTTGCCACCGCAAGCAACTGTTGCTGAAGTCTGTTGCTGCTGTTGTGATACCCTGGATTTTTTTAAAGGGGTGAGGTAGATTTGTTTTGAGGAAAAAGAAGTGCTAGTTAAGAAAATTTAAAAATAATTTCCAGCTAGAAAAAATTGCAATAAATTCTTGGAAAATTTTTATTAATGGGGAATATAGGTAAAAAAGTATTGTTAAATATTATCTACTATTTACCCAAGAGTTAAGCTTCATTTAGTTAATTTCCTCTTTGAAATTCCTACTTTACCTAAAGGATATCCTACAGCCTTATAAAAAACCTGAAGAACCCCCACCTTTAACCTTCTCACTTGTTGGAAGTTGCTGTCTGTCAGAAGAGTTTCGATGTTGCCTCTGTTGCAGCTGTTTGATTGATTGCTAGCATCGGGCTTTGTTTGGCTTTTTGTTGCATTTTATTGGGCTTTTTGTTGTCGTGTTTTGTTTTGTTGTATTTTATCCGAGAGTTGCGTGATCTTGTCTAACAAAAGCCCGATTTTCGAGCCCATTGATGGGCTGACCATATGCTTCTGGGCCAATCAATGATGAGGCCAAGTTGATGGGCCCGAATGCAAAAGGCAAAAAGCAACGATTTCCTGCTTGACATCGCTGGCCTACACACACACGGATAAGTACCGATACTGTATCTGTACAGGATACGCACACATTGGGACTCACGCACAGATAAATAAATAAATAAGAGCGGCTGACAGGCAGCAGGCGTAAAATTTATAGCTGCCAAAGGACAAAACCTCGGACAAACGGAAGAGAAAAAGCCGGTCCTCTGACATGTTAAACGACTGCAACGAAACGGAACGGCCCAGGGGGGGTCACGGAGCCGGAGGAAGCGCACCATTTCGAGGCATTCGATTTGGCAGCAGATACAAATTAATTAAGCAGCATCCAGCAGATACGCTAACTTAATCTATTCGCGCAATAAATCAAATCTTAAAGTAGCAGGAATTGGTTCGGAATGGCAAAGAGAAACTCCTCCCGATGGGAATGCGAATTGCAAGTGCAAAATTCAAAGGAGCCGCGAACAATGTGAGTTGTCAGCAGGCAACCTGCGGGACACGGGCCAAGTTGCACCTTAACCTGCAGAGTCTAAACGATCTCTAAAGGTTAAAGGATCTGTCAGGGTTCAAGGATTGTTTTTGGGGTTTCTTCTGGGATTTACTTTTTAGATAATAACCGGGTGTTCCTTGGTCGGTACTCCCGGCTTTCGAGCTCTTTCTGGTTTTCCCAGACTATTGGGTGCAGCAGGCTATAAGCAATTTAAAACCAGAGCAAACCTCCTACCCGCAGCAGCGATTCGGTCATCATCATCATCATTAGCGAGGCTGCAACACACTTTTCTACGCAGCATCAGCAACATGTTGCTGCTGTTGCTGCTGCTGCTGATGCTCCTGTCTGGCGGCAAACACTTGGCGTGGCGTTTGTTTATCGCTTGTTGCCAGGCGCTCCGAGCCGCAGCTCACTTTGCCGCCCACTGGCCAAAAGAGTCCCGTTACGCCGCCACGCATGTTTGGCCACTTCACGCGTTATTTACAGTTGCATCTCGGGGGAGGGTGGCAGTGGCAGCCCACAGCCCGTTAGATGTGTCTACTGTGGCTGTTGCATGTTGCTGCTGCTGCTGCTGCTGCTGCTGCTGCTGCTCCATCTACGTCACATGAATCACGACGAGCAACAACATTGGAAATTGAGGCAATTTGTTTGCTGTTGTCGCGCATCCTGCGGGTAATTAAAAAAGGCGCAAGAACACCATGGCACAGACATGACTACTACTACCACCACTGCCATGGCCATTTCAGCTCCGTTTTGGCCATAGAAAAAAAAGTATAAAGGCAAAACTGGTCACTGCAGTGGCAATTTGTGGCAATTACATGCGGAGCCATTTACATTTAGATTGAAGGGTATTTATCTACGCCGATCTTGGCTTGGCGGCTTCCACGAATGAAATTTGCATAAATCAACAAGGCCGAAAAAGAGCGTTATCAAAAGGAGTTGGTAAGTGTGTTTATTAGTTGAGCTAGAAGGTCAAGATTAAATATAATTTTAAAAGGATTAAAGAGAACATAAATTAAATTAAAATGTTCCTTAATACAATTATTTTAAAATCTCTACAAAATACCCTCCATTTTAATAAACAAATTAGTATACATATTATTTAAATTATCATATTCCAACTACTACTAAAATATTCCCATGTGCAATTGCGTTGGCGCCTTGACTAATGAAGTCTCGTGCAATGGAAGTACTACAAAATGCTAACAAGTTGTTATTATAAATCGACATGGAAATTAGTTTACACTTGAAGCCAATTGCCGTTTGTCGTTTTGCCGTTTGATTTATTGCCGCCTGTCACATGACTGCCAGCTGTCTGCCTACCAAAAAATAAGAGCCCAAGACCAGATCCGAGCTGGGTATTGGGATATAGAGACTCCGATATGGATACCGATACTCCAAAACACCGATACAGATGCAGACAAACGACAACCAACAACCGACAACCGACAGCCGACACCCGACACCAACAACGACAACGTTGTTGTTCGTCGGCGCGTGGATCCCGGCCAGAGTTTCGATTGGGCTGCCGCCTGTCCGCCCAATGTCTGGGCAAGCTCTATATGCACCACCAGGCACAGAGATCTGCTTATGCATATACTATAACTCATGGCAATCGGCGACTGCAGGCAAATAAATTAAAGCGTAATAACAAATAAGTCGTTGACGCTGACGTTGGGAGGTTTAAGCGCCCACGCGAGGCCACTAGAATTTGTCTCAACTCTGCCAGAAATCGCATTGCGATAAGGTTTAGTCACAAAATTTAAAGAATAAAAATAAAAAAATTAAATAAAAGAAAAACTATTGAAAAATCTATAAAAAAGAATGGAATATAAGCTTATTTTGAAAGCTGTAGTTCTGTAAACTTTTCCTGATTTCCTTTAGCAAAACCCAAGCTGAAGCTATGAACCTTGAAAATCCTCCTTTAATTTTCCCTTGCCAACTCATTTAACCTTATTTTCTTTTCTTTATTTATATATATTTTTTTTTTGGTTATTTGCAATCTGTTCAGGCGCTTTTAAGCTGTCAATTTTCGGCCACTCTGCGTCTGTTAAATGCCTGCTTAAAATGCCGCCACATCACCACAGCCCCCTCCAGCCGTTGCCACGCCCCCTTTTTGATACAAACCAAAGCTGTCTGTAAATAAACGCTTAATTACATGTCATTACACGAAGGCTTGGCGGTGGAGAAGCCTCCTCATAAGTAATAAACCACGAAACCGCAGCCTGAAATCGGCTTCGGAAACGGAAACCGAATTGGAATCTGAATTTTGCGGAAACGGAAACGGTAGCTCACTTTGAGGTTCTTGGAAATTTTTGGAATAATAACTTAAAATAATTTTTATAGAAAATATAACGGCAAGGAAATTAAGGAAATTATTAACATAGGTAAGGTTTCCTTATATCTTCCATTAAATTTTTGACATGTTTTATATTGTTATTATAAATCTGTGATCTTTTTTAAATATATAGCTTGAAAATACAATTTGGTAAATATTTATTCTTGAAAAAAGGAATTAAATAATTAAATTAGTTGTAAAATGGAACAGACTCCTTAAAGAATATATCAGTAGGTAGGTTTTTTGAAAGGATTTTCAGCGCTTTTGTTTATGAAATAAATTTAAAAAATTACAAACATTAGCAGAAGAGTGTTGTATCTTCGATTAATTAACTTAACTGACTTTCCTGAATCACCCCAACATTTCCCCCATCGAGAAACTGTCATATTTAGTGCATAAGCTACGAATCAATTTGCAGATGGCAGCCGGTCAGTGCATTTTCAGTTCAATTTTTCCGAATCGAACTCATTTCGCTGGCTGACATTCTTTCTTTCCTTGATTTTATTTTTATTTTCTGCACTGGGCGTTTATCAACATAATGAGGAAACAACTTTTTGACTTATCAACTGCTGGAGCTGGAGCTCCGATTCCGAATCCGAGCCACTGCCCACCTGTCAGCTCCGCCTGCTGGCGCTGGATGGAGCTATAGTGCCGCAGCGACTGGCACCGAAAAGTGTTGGTTAAAGTGTCAAAAAATTTCATTATCGCACCGCCAAGCGAAAAATGTCGTGCGGCATGCAATGAGCAGGGAAAGGGGCATCGGGCAGCCGTTGAGGCGAATTGCTCCGCCCGTGTCTGCAGCCATTTATGCCAAAATGAGATACAAATAAAAATTAAAAAAAAAAAAATCAAGCGATGGCAGTGAGTGTAAGGAGAGGGGAAGTCCAACAGAGTGAGAAATTTGGGGATTAAAATTGAGACTTAATTGGAAAGAGTTAATCACAAAGTTTAAAGAAAGGAGTAACCAATTTATCTCTATAGAAAAATTCCATTTTGAATGTTTGTTCAATCAAAAATATTTTAAAAACCTGTTGAACTTTCAGAATTTTAAATCAGAAAATTAAAAATTAATCAAATAATTACCTTCCTTTTCTTTCTCTGCATAACCTGAGTAGAATATGTGCGATACCCACCAGAAAAAGGTAGGCTGATCTGCAGGGAAAAAGAGATCAGGGAGGGACCCACTCCATGCCACTTCACTCCACTCCACTGATATTATTAAAAAACTGTCAAAAACGCCTGCGCAATGGGGCTGGAGATCGCGCGGACTCTGTGCGTGCCTCTCGCGCTGCTTGAGCCGCCACTTGAGCCACGTTGCAGGCTGCATCTGAATCTGAATCGCGCAGAGTCTGGGCCGCTGCTTGTTGTATCTGTAGCACATTTATCATTTTCATTTCAATTTTGGGCGCATTATTCTTGCAAAACTAAATAGCAGACACGCGGCCAGATGCCGGGCATTCGGAGACTCGTGGGCGGACAAGTGTCTGATTGGCGCGTTCCACATGGCGTATGAGCAATGGCCAAGTCGCTCATTATGGGCACGTCTCGCGCCTGGCGCTGGCGCTGACGCTGGCACTGGCGTGTCATAAAACAGTTTGAAAACCCATAAAACTGTCACAGGCAATGTTCTCTGTTCAGGAAGTGTCTGCCTGGGCCTGGGAAAAAAAGCGGAGCGGAAATGTTCACCAATGCTAAGCGAATAGAAATGATGATGGGAAGGCGGGCTCCAATGAGTCGTTACTCTTCGACTCGCCCAAGTACTGTTGCTCGTCGAATCAGGTGTCGAAGACATTGGCCATGATTTAGTGCTTGGCATTAAATTATATCCCCGGGCTGTACTCATTTAAATAGGTGTTCCGACAGCAGGTGTAAGTTTAAGAATGGCGATCTTGGCTGCCATTAAAGTTGGGGTAATCAAATTTGATATTTCGACTTCTGTGATTCTCAATTGGCGTCGGTCTGTGGTATTGAATGACAACCAGTTCTTAAACGTCTAATAAATTTATTTATAGTTTAAACAAATTGGTTTTCTTAAAGAGTCCCACATTATTGAGTAAAGGTTAATCGCTATCACTGTAATTATAAAATTACTTAAAGCTTCTTGAGCATTTTTCCCCACTTTAAATAAAAATGCTCTTTAAATTATATATTTTATTTACTCTTAAACCTCCTATAAATTATTCACAACATATTCTTAAATGTCAACTAAATTTTTATATATTCTCCTTCAACTTTAAACCTGGCACATATGTCTCCTTTCAGGCCAAATAAATCGCAAAAATCTGGCTCAGCTTTTGGCTTCATCTTGCTTCCTTTGGCGAAACTGCCAAAAAAGCCGAAGGCACCTACGACTGGGGCCAAGAAAACTGCAATGCCAACAAAAGTCAGTCAAAATTATGCAATTTATGTGAAGCTGCTGGCAGGGCAAGCGGGGGTTAACCAAAAAACACACTTGGCGCCAGTTGTGGCGAGGCTGAGATCCTGGTAGCATCCTTTGCCCAACTAGTTTTGCTCTCTTCCTGGTTTGTTTCCTTTTTTTCCCCCCAAATTTTGGCCATATAAATTTTGCTAACCACGTACGCGACTTTGGCCCTGCAATGCGGTGCTTCTGTTTCTGCAAGCTGATTTCCTTCAGCTCCTTTGTTTGGGTTTGGCTCTTTCTTTTCGAATCGGAGCTGTGGCCATAACAAAATGTATTAGATTTCGCACAGATAGCACGAGCTGAGCCGCGCTGAAGCGTAAAAATGTGCGCCTATCAAGCAAATTGTATCAGCAACACGTTCAGGTCTTGGTGTTGCTGCTGCCGCTGCTGCTGCTCTTGCTGCTGACCCGCGCGATCTGTGGCAACATCATCTAATGTTCGGGGCTGGCAACACTTTGTCTGGTAATTCAATGCCAGCGGGCGTTTTGCCATTTCGCACCTCTTTGACTTGCAGCTACCTAAAAAAGGAAAATAAGAAAAAGAAAGAGGAGCAGCACCTGCTCCCGTTGAAGTTGCTGCTGGTTCTGCTGCTGCTGATGTTGCTGTTGCAGGTTTGAGAGGTTGCTTTAAACGATAGTATCCCCTGTTATAAAAGCTACTATGATTTTTATCCGAATCATAGCCTATTTTTGAGAGGTTGTCTTCGGGAAATATTTAGAGAGACATTTAAATAATTCAAAATAAAATAATGAACTAATATTTTATATTTAAAATATCGAAATCTCTTTTTTTAATACTCCTACATTTTCGTATATATAAAATACCCCATTATAAAACCTCAAAATACCTTTTATCCAACCACAAAAAGATCGCGCGTGCCTCCACAAAAGCGGGATTTACGATTGCCCGAGAATAATCAGTGCAAGCGAATCGCGAACGGGCAATAAAATGCTTCCGGTGCAGCAGCAGCACCAGCAGTCGCAGCAGCAGCACCCAGCAGTCGCAGCAGCAGCAACATGTTGCTGACGTCGGAGTGATGCATGAAGATTATCATGTGATATGTTCTAGAACGCGTGGACGTTACAGGACCGGCGGATATTTCCAGGCCGCAATCCATTTTTTTGGCTGTCAGTTGCTGCTGCTGCTGTGGCAAGAGCAACATGTTGCCGGCGTCGTTGTTGTCGTTTATCAATGGCAGCTGATCGGCGATGCATTTGATGATGAGGAGTCCTGAGCTTTACAAGCGGCACATTATCTTAATGTGACTGCAAAATAAATGCGTTGCGGGGCCATTAAAATTGTCGACGAGGACTGGGCATCGAGGACTTGAATATTTCTTGGGATTTTAGCAGCTCCCTCGAGCGAATTTTGCGTGGCATCATTTATTTTACCTTCTAATGTGTAAGCCTTAGAGATGGGACAACACTTTGGGAGTTTTTTATAAGCGAAAGTTTTTTATAAGAGAGGCTATAACTTATTATTTGGTAAAATTGAGTTTAAAAGATGTTCTTACTTCTGGACTTAAACCATTTTATATATAAAATTATATATATTAAAACGTATACAATTTTAGCATGTACATTGTCAGATTAAATTAATATATTTAATATCTTTCATAGTAAAGAATCGCAGATATCCCCTAAACTTGCATTCTCTAATAAAAAACCCAAACACATTACGTATACGCCACGGCATCCCATTCGCAACTGCAGTTGGTGGTCTTGTCTGGCCTCTAATCTGACTTCTGGCAGCTGGCAATTTGCTTAGCACCCGCTATGAAGATAAAGCATTTATTGTCTTGTAATATTTAATCATCGAATCGAGGCGATTTGTGCACTTGTTGCCACAGAGGAGCAGCAGCAGCAACAGCTACAAATGAGTCATCAATTTGGCTGCCGCCCATAAAGAGTTTTATTTTAAACTCACCCACACGAAAGGCCCGACAGAGTCTGAGAAAAAAAAAGGGAAAATAAGCGAAATGGAGAGGGGATTCTCCCAGAGACATGCTGATCAGATAAAGGCCTTGGCAATCAGCAGCGTCATAATTTTTCCAGCGATAAATGAGTTGCGATAAGCACGGAGAATGGAGGAGGATGCGCATCCATATGCGAGCTTTGTGGGGAGAAGGGCACAGGCCGCTGTAATTAAATGTCGTCAATTAATCAAATGTCACAATAAAAATAACAGAGTATAAAAATCCTGAAATTAATATGCGTTAAAATGGAATGGCCTCAACAACAGCGACAGGAGCAACATGAGCAGCATCAGCAGCAGCAGCAACATGGCCAACAGCAACAATTGCATTGCTCCTGTGGTCAGCAGCAGCGGCAACATTCTTGGAACGGAAAATCGTGGGAGCAATTATAATTATTTTTAATACAGAGAAGAGACTGAGAAGAGCTGCATATGTATGTGCATGTGGCACATCGTTTCTCCGGGACTCTCTGGGCACCCCGGCCGTATTTCATGCGGTTGTCTCCAGCGGAGAAGAGCAAAGGCGAATACGTGCCGGGGAATGCCGGGTGGAGCGGAGCTGGACATCTGCGATTTTTATCGCTGCAACGCATATAATAACAATAATTCTTAAAGTGGGGGAAGGTCAAGCGCACAATGACAACAGGCAGCAGCAGAGTCGCAAGAACAGCAGCAGCAGCAGCAGCAGGCTGAGAACCCAAGGAAGAGGGCATCCCGGGGAAGACAGAGACTGGTGGAGACGCTTAAACTCAGCAGCAACATTAATTTGCAGGAACGACAACAACATCAGCAGCAGCAACAATATCAGCAGAGACATTTGCATAAGGCTCAACAGAGATGGCAAAGTGGCAAAAATAATATAATATATAATTAGGGGAATTATTAATTTATGTTTAATATTTTTATAAAAGTGATTAAAGGGTTTATTAAACACAGAATTTCTAAGATTTTCACCAGAAAGAGTCCCCAAACGAAAAGGTAAATTTAAGAAAATAATTATATATATTTAATAAATTTAAACTATATAAAATAGGCCTTGCTTTGAAGGATCTTTATTAATTTTATGTAATTTATTTTAATTCCCCTTCTTGATCGTGTCACGAACTCCTCTCTAGTTAGCCTGTTCCTTTGGGGCCTCGCTGCACAAGTTGTAAAATGATATCATAATATGCGCCATCAACGGTTGCAAAATTTATAACTTATTTCATCCGAGGGAGAGAAAAGAAGAATATGTGGAGGAGGGTTATGCAAAAAAGGGAAAGGGTTAAGCGTTGGCGGCGCCAATTTGCATGGAGGCAGGAGAGAGTTCAGGCTGGAGGGGATCCTGCTCCAATGGACCCCCTACAGTAGTGCCAATGAGCTGTTAATGCGAGCGGCAAGGATTTCATTTCATTTCATTTTTCGTTTCGTTTCGCTTTAATGTTGTGGGTGATTGCGATTTGATTGTCCTGCAATCAGCCAAAGAAAGGACAGTCTGCGGAGTATGGGTGTGTGTGCTGCATAAGTCAGACAAATATATGGCCAAGAGTGGCCAAGTCTGGCCAAGTTATGTGGGTTGTCCGGCAGTCAGTTGGCAGCCGACTTTGGCTGTGTGTGTCAACAGCATGTCAGAACTAGACAAGTTGCTGCTCTCCTCCTTCTGATTATGATTTTATTTAGCTGCCTTTTCTATGTCTTTTTTTATAATTTTTTCTTCTTTTTTTTAGCCATTGCCTGCTGTCTGCTCTTGAACTTGGTCTGGCCTGTGGGCAGTTGTTGTTACGCTTGTCGCTTTGGAGCTGTCTGGGCGTTGCCAATAGTCAGCAGCAGCAGCAACATGAAAAGCTGCAACAGCAACTGCATCTTAGCCATGCCAATTAATTCATAGAGGCTGGCATTTATCACATTTGGCTGTTGAATCAATTAGCCGGGAGCACAGAATACCTGCGGGTTAATCAGGCTTTATACATAATACAAGGAAAGTAATTAAGGCTTAATTATACTGAACGTGGTAATTATTAAGTAAATGTGAAGGATGGAAGCTCATTTATATTGTATTTATTTATGATCAGCAAGTCTGGGTTTTAATTTTTTATTTAATGGAGTTTTAAGAGCTAAAATAGCTAGTAAGTGTATACCAAGCCTAAAACAATAATAATAAATGAACTATAAAATACACAAATATTAAAAAAATGTCTTTGGAATTTGCTATGTTCCTCAGACTCGATTTTCCAAATATAAAAATCTTTAAAAATACACTTTACTGTATTCAGACTTAGCTTTATCGATATATAGTATAGATACTTCCTTATAGATTTCCCAGATGGAGAATAACGGTACATACAACGCCATCAATCTCCACTGACAATTCCCGTCTTTGTTGCTATGTTAATGCTAATTCCTCGGGAGAAACCGGGAACTGAGAACGGAGCTGAGAGCTGGGAGCTGAACCTGGAATGAGGCAGGAAAAGCGACAAAGTTGCCAATGATTTAGTGGAATTTTTATGGCAAATTTATTTGCGCACAGAGGAGAAAGATATTTTAATTGATTTTCTTTTCTGGCCAAGCCAAAGTGTGGGAAGACCGCAGAAAGGCGGAGAGAGGCATCCGAAGAAAGTAAGCCGCGATCGGCCAAATGATATATTGATTTGTGGCAATGTTATTAAATGCTGGAAGCCACCGTCCAAAGCAAAAGGCAAAAAGGCTGCCACATCAATTTCTGGTTTCGATGCTGCCTCATTCTTGCGGCATAATTAATGCGAAAACCAACGCACTTGATGCGTAAGGAAGGCCAAACCGAGCGGAGCCAGCCCAACCCAAGGCGAGGAGTTCCAGTTGCACTTGCTCCTCCGCTCTGCCGAGCAAGTGGGAGCTGCAGCAGCTCGAGGTGGGGCATCGTCAGGCATCGGCATCGGCATCGACATCGGAATCGCAAGGATCGCAGTCAGCAACTGGAAACAGCTCCCCACGCAACGCAACGCAGCGCAGAGGTAGACCTCAAGGCAGACCAGACTGCACTGAACGGAAATTCTGTAGACTCTGTATGATCCTTATTTTATTGATATATTTATAGACCTATCTAGGGACAATTCTTGTCATTTATTATACATTTTTAAAGGCTGTCTTTTAAAAATAATACTACCAGAAAAAGTATAATAAAGTGCTTATTAAATGCTATAATTTTCCTGTTAAGAACTTAAATTATTTTCTTTGTACTTCTCATAATTAAATTTCCCTCAGTATTCTCCTTCCCTCCAACTCTGAATTCCGGAATTTTTAATAATTGCACTTGTTGCGCCCCAAAAAATAAAAAAAAAAAAAATAAAAATAAGACAAAAAGAGACAGACACAGGAGCCGTGATGGGGAGCGAAAAGAAGCGCGAGACAGATGCAGAGTGAGTGGGAAAGAGGAGTCGAAGCCGGCTCTTGGAAGTCCAAGGCGACGATGAAGACGACAGCGAAGCTACAGCCACAGCAGCAGCAGCAGCAACACAAACCACACAGCAGCAACATCGCCAGCGACAGCGGCAAGATGACGAGGCAAGGCTGCAGGTGCAAACCGGCGTTCCAAGTCGGAGGAACCGCTGCGTCTGCGTGGTCATCCTCCACCACCACCTCCTCCTGCTCTTGGAGAGAAACCAAGCCGAACCCTCGATCTCTGCCAGAGCCCGACTCATTTGACTTCTCGTTGGCGAGATAAATTATGTCGCTAATGCAAAGTGCTCCGCTTTGTGTGGTGAGAGGGGTAGATATACCCAGGGGGTTATGAAAGGGAGATCTAAGGGGGTTCTTAAGGGGTTCCAGGCACTTCAAGGTGGAGGCACTGCGTTTGGCTTTTATCTTCTATGTGGCTTTGAAAGAAGTCTCTGCCGAGGAGTCTCCTCTTTGGAGTAGGCGTATTCCATATTAGCGGTACAACTTGCAGAACTTGCAACCGCTGACTGGAGAGGGTTCAGGGGGACTGGCAGACCCCTCGAAGACAGTGAGATCCGTATAAAAGAAATACAAAAATCCGTTGATAAAGTGACATCGTTAGGCTGGCGCTGTCTCCTCGGCTAATTACTCCAGACTTTAGTCTGAGGCGTGGGAAAACCCAAGAGCTGAGAGCAAAAAAGAGATTCTGCAGAAAATTTATAATAAAATAAAAGTATAAAAAATAATTAAGATTTATGTTCTTGGTGAGCATAAGTTCTACAATTCAAATGTCAAATAATTGAGCTGAAATCAACCCAAATTAAACTATTTATAAAACCATTTGGCATGCATAAATTTTCTAAAATCAAACATTTAATAGCTTATGTCAAATTTAGCCTCTTGGCGAATGCATAAATTAAATAAATGATATATCCCTCAGCCCTATAAATTCCCTAAAGGCATAACCAAGTGTTGTTTTATTCTGTCTCGCCATCGCCGCCTTCAATTCTTGGCAACAGGCTGAGAACAAGCACCCCAAAGCCACCTCCCCCCTTCTATTTATTCCAACCCCCTTGGGCCCGGCTGGCCAAAAAGTTTAGGTGAACAGAGATTAATATGTCCAATTACTGTGACAAAATCGCAAAATGTTGTCTGCATTCCCTCCGATTTTTTGCCAAGAACAAAAATGATATAATAAGTGGCCCCGGCAATATGCGATGCGGTGGTGCACGCAACTCGCGGTGGTTCCTCGGTGGTGCTGCACTAATCAAAATTGGTCTTTACTTCTTAGTTAATTTTCATTAATTTGTATAAGCTTTAAAAGTGTTAAATAATTTATTTTCTGTATTATA
>JAEIIL010016630.1:0-19028 GCA_018905715.1 Drosophila lini
TTATATATTTTTTTGTATTTTGTCTTCCATGAATTTTCAATTGCATTTCCTTGGCGCTTTTCTTTGTTTATATCTGAGCTCCATTAACATTTCTATAACGATGACGTTGCGTCGTCGTCGTCGTCGTCGTCCAAGATTTTCACGTTTCTCCTTTGGCAGTCGTTTAGGTTTTCCCTTATTTTTCCGTTGTTGCGGACCATTTGCATAATTTTCAATGTCTGTAATTTTCATTCAAAACGTCGGAAGGTCTTGGCTGTATTCATATATAGCCTTTAATCCTTTGAAGGAGTGTAAAGGTAGCATTTCTCTGGAAGTTTTTAGGTTATTGGAGTCTCCTTCCTACAACAGTTCCCCTTTAAAAATAACAATTTACTTCCGATATATTTAATCCCCTTAAAAAAAGGATTATTTCCCAGATAATTGTAGTATTTAAAATGTTGCTAGTCCATTGATGTTATGGCTCATTTTCTTAATCGTCCAACACCTCCTCCACCATCATAAAAATATGAATATTTGAGCAAGCCATACAAATTTGCACCATAATTAAAATAAATGCTTTCAATGGCCAATAATTGCCAAATAAATTAATTTTAATTGCGAGCCAGCGGGTGGCAAAGGCGGCACAAAAACGGCTAAAAATATATTTCAAAGTGGCCAAATTTAAAGAAAAGTAAAACGGCGCAGTGGTCCGTTTGCTCTCGCATTTTCCGTATTTTCCTCTCTCTCCGGCATTTTATTTTTAAAACGTTCCGCTTTTGAGGCTGCCCAATGCGAGCGGTGCCACGCCCACTGTTCGCGGCAGATGTCGCTTATTTGCAGGTGGGATGCCAAAGCCAAAGCCAAAGACGATGGCAAAACACTTAAAAATACATAAAAATACCAATGGGGGGAATGGAATGGGATGGATGTGTGTGCTTTTTCGTGACATATTTATGGTGGCTGGTGGCTGTGCTACCCAAGATTGTTTTCCATGGGATCAGCGGCCGAGTCACTCGAAGATTTATGTGGGCGTTCATTAAACGCACCGCACACATCCGTCCTGGCCGCCAATCACTTAGTTAATATGGCAAATGCCTTTGAATATTTGCATCTGCACGGAGAGGAGTTGGTAGAGGAGACTTTCAGTGGGGGTTGCTGCCTGGCAAACTTGACTTGTTTGTGTTTACTCGCAGTATCTCTCAGCTGCTGCCGCTGCTGCTGCTGTTCCCTGTGTTGTGTTGTCCCAAAAATAATACACTTCCATCCTCATATCCTCCTTATAGTGGCTTAATTTTCTGGCATTATTGCCTTGAAGTGTGGGTGGCGTTTTATTTGCCTTTTGGGTCTGATTGTTGTGGCTTACTTTCGCTGATTGACAGCGCATTTCCTACGCTCTGTGTGTTTGCTTCTGTCTTGGCCAATATTTACTTGCCTAATGCAGTTTTCCTCGTAATTGCGGCTTAGTAATTGCTTTGCTGCGGCAGCCGAAAATTAATTAAATTAATTTCCGTACTATTTCTCACGGAAATATTATATGGCAAATACATAAAAACCTTTTGCTGGGACTGTCAGGTCGTAAATCTTGTGGTTTCAACCCAACCCTTACCTCAACCAAAAAAAGAGTAGACATCTTCCCACAATAAATTCATGTTGAAATCCAATAATTTCGCTTGGAGGGGCATGATGATCATCAGCAGCAGCAGCGGCAGCAGCAACATGTACAACAATAACCGGCAACCGCAGGCCGCCTGTCCAAAAATATAAATTGTGTGTTGCTCGCATTTTATGGTAATTCAATAAATTGAAAATGACAAATTGTGTCATGTTGCGGTCACTGGATTGGCAGACCAGAAAAGCCTCCAAAAAACCCCTTGCGGCGTAGGGAATGCTGTGGGATAATTAAATCTATGTTGGGCATCAATAAAAGTTGCAAATGGTTTTTAAAGTCGCTGCCAGGATGAAGCGCCGACTGCTGCAACACTCTCTCTCACTCTCTCGCTCTCTCTCTGTGCACGGCACATCAATCAATCAAGGACGATCAATCAAATCGTTGTCAACAGCGGCGCACGCAGCTAACGATGAGTTCGATGTTGCCGCTGGCTGCTGTCGCTGGATGGCGTGTCGAACAAGAACAATGTCGTCGCCGGGTGAACTTTCCTCCCTAACTACACCGCCCCCCCTTAGAAAACATCCTGGCAAGGAGCCACTGCCCCCCGTAACGAGCGCTAATGGACACCAGTCCTGCTGCTTCCGCCAGGAAACTATTGAGCCGAAATTGCAAAGGAGGATATGGTAACTTTGCCACTCCACGCAATATTGCGTCGATTATCTTCAATCAAAAGCTAGTGATTGATGACTGCGACGACTGGCTGGACGCCCGGCTATATCCGGTGGCGTGTGGTGGGGTATTTTAAATTTCCCTCCGCCGATCTGAATCGCCTTAATGCCGGCCATTCATCAGCGTTGTCGGTATTAAACCCAAAAGCTTTATTGTTTGCCATTTTGATTACTCTCGCAATTGATTCATTCGAAGGTATACGACAGGTTCGAAGCTCGTTTTTATTGCCATTTATGCGAGTACATTTGCATTTAAATTATGCTATATACTATAAAAAAGTTTCCTCCGCTTAAAATATAGCTAATTTTCTTTCTTATGAACCATGAAGATCGACCATCCATCGCTCATGACTGCATTTGCTTAATTTATGCAGGACGCGGCGGCTGCTGCTGCTACTTTCCCCCACTTTTTTTTCTGTTGGCGCCGTAATAATTTGTAATTAATTTCGCATCTGGCCCAACACAGCTTCAGGAAGCATGAAAATAATATTAAAAAAAAAAAGTAAAGTGGCAACAACTTTTGGTGTAATTTTCCAAAGCAATTAATTGGACATTTTGCTAATGCGTTCGCCACTTGCACTTTTTTGTCCTCTATCCATCTTTCGCTTAGAGAGAATCGTGCAATTTGCCAAATTACAAAATTACAATATCTAAAATGTCCCCCAGCTGCACATAGCACTTTGCCATGGCTCCATGGCTCCATTGGCTCTTTTTCCTTATTGTTTGTTATATTTTTTATGGCATTATCGATTTTCGCTTTTCCACTGCTGATAACTTTTTTTTTTGGGGCGGAGGAAGGGAAAACTAAACTTTATCAAAGCAAAAACTAAGTAACGTAAACGAATTTGTTATTAGAGAGAGCGTTGCTGCGCAATTCAAAGACTGGGGGATAGTTTTGTTTTTGGGGTATGAAATATCATAAATGCAGGGTCATATATTTACACATCGAGGAGAGCAGCGAGCAGCGAGCTCCATTAACTAGAAAAACGCTTCAAAACGTGACCTGCAACCGCCACCCACAGAGTCAATACATCAACCACAACAAACAAGCGACCACAGGGGAGGAGAGGGTAGGAGTAGGAGGAGGTGTTATGGCCAATGCGAGGTATGAGCTTGGCCAATAAAGTTTTTCCAATGTGTAGTGGTGCTCCTTCAAGCCAGCTTATGTCGCATTGAGTACCCTCGGCTCTTGAAATGTCATTGAATGTATTTTAATACCCATTCTTTGGGGTAGGAAGGGTGTGCCAAGTCCTATACTATTTATTCCAATTTTAATATAATAGTCTAAAAATTTCTTTACAATTTCCTAAGCTTATAAGCTTAGTAAGTAAGCTTACTTTCCTATGAACTTACTGGGTATTTTATAGTCTATTTACTATCCTTTCCCCCCTGAACCCACTCTTGACCGAATATTGACCGAATAGAGTTATTCAAGGAGGTCTAAAAACTCAAGAGAGCTCATGGCCAAGAACTCTCCAGCCGATAAGTGGGCGGATGAGTGGGTGTGACAATGTGGACACTGATTGCACATGTGTTTGCATGCCATTAAAGCAACGGGGGGGCCCCAATGTTTACCAATGCGATAATTAGGCGAAGCCCAGGCCAAGAGAGGCCAAAAGCAAAGGCCAAACTAAAGGCCAAGCCGTGCCAATTTGCCATGTACACACACGGTTTTGTGTGTGCTTCTGGCCTGTGTGTGATTATGAATTATATTATAAATCCCCACAAGCGTGGTCGCTATCGCTTCTGTGAAACCCACCCAACTTGAATGCCATTTGGCGCTTCTAATTATGTTATCTTCGAATGTCCTTGCATCTGCGTATTTGCTCGCGTTTCGTTGTTGTTTGGCAAGACACAACAAACGAACAAACAAACAAAACAGCAATTACATGCGTTTATATTATTCAAATCTGCCGTAAATGTAATTAAGCTCTGGAGAGTTGGGCGCAAATTTATTTCCGCGCTCCAAGGTTGTCGTAAAAAAAAATCCGCAATCCTTTTTTACTGTTGGCTTTGCTTATCGGGACTAATTTCTTTGGAGGAATGGGGGCCTGCGTATCGCATATAAATTGGCTCATTGCCGTGGGTCCTTGTCCTCGTCCTCGTCCTTGTCTCGGCGCTTCTTGATTTCTTTTTGATAAAGCCCCTCCGCCATTTCCGTTCCATTCGAATTCAGTTAAAGGCTTAAATCCGTGCGGCGAAAGTTCTTCTTTTTCTGTTATTTTTTGTTGTATTTTTTTTGGGGGACACATTAAAAACCAATCAGGCGCATTGTCACATAATCAACCCCCGCTGAGCATCGGAGTTTTCACAGAGCTTACATGCGACAGCGCACAGTGTGCTTGCTTGCTCGCTTGCTTTTCTTTTCTCACAATCTTTTCTCCGCTCTACGATGATGATGATTATTTTTTATAAGCTCTAGCTGGTCTCCTCCTCCGACCTCTTCTGGGGTTCATCGTCGTTTGGCGCTATCATGTCACACACTGGGGGACAACTCTTTGCCAGCATAATAGTTTTGCTTATGAAAACAAATTCAATTTCGAAGCTGCTTATGGAAATGTTTATGCAAGACGTGAGCGCAAACTGTGCGCAGCGCGGGGGAAAATTAATGTCACATGACGACGGAGCGAGCTGGGAAAAACAGGGGGAGGAAATGCTGGGCGTGGCAGTGGATGCAACCAGATAAACGGGACAGTGGCAGCAGCAGCAGCAGCATCACGACTCTTGGCATATTTTTGCACGTAAAGTACAGTCGAGCTTGCTCTCCTAAGTTGACTCGTAACAAATTGAAAATCATTGAACACTCGGGGAAGAAGGGGTTGCCACTCCGAGCTGAAAAATATTGTAGCATACATTTAAGCAAATTGCAATTAAGGTGAACGACTACGATGGCAAGGGGAATACATTTTGTTTGTTTGTTTGTTTGCCAGCCATTACCTTGTTCATTGGACCGAGTCTCTCTTCCCTCCTTTTCCCCATTTCCTGCTGACAAAGTGTGCCAATACGCCACAAAGTATGCAACAATTTGCAGCATAAATACTTTGTGTTCCATCTGCTGCACCTGCACCCTCACCCGCTCTCCCATATGAGCGTGCTTTTATTTGTCTAGCTTTTGGTACCCACCCACCCAGAGGCTGAGTTTTAATGGATTTCTGTGCGGCCCGCTTTGTGGTTTGGTTCGGCGGTTGAAGTGCATTCTTTGTTGCAGATCCTTGCATTTTTCTCTACTATTTTTGTCCTTTGTCCTGGCACTGTTGCCACAAAACGCCTGTTAAATTTCCATCTATATATGTTTAGTCCAATTTGTGAGGTGGCACAAAACTTTCCCTAATTGCACGAGCCAACAAAGCACTTAATCGCGACACACGTGTCGTATACGTAATCCACACAGCAAACATTTTCTGTATGCAAATGACTGCGGTTGCTTTGGCACACACACACACTAACTTAAAGCTCCATAAAAACGGAAACTAAACTCCAACTTCCGCCGAACCAGCCAGCGCACATAATCTAAAATAATTTGTGCGCGCTGAAAATTTACACCTGCTCAATTTTCCAGCGCTCCTTTTCGACGCCTTGCGTGTGAAGCATTTTCCAGCAATTGCATGCAACAATTTCCCCCGAATGCTTAAACATTTTAGGCACGCTTCCGACGACGTCCATCCAGGGGCGTGAATTTTCTTTTCTTCTAGTTTGGGGCGAACCCAAGACTTGATTTTTGGCGGGGATGGGAGGAGGCAGCTGCTGCTGGGGTCGTCGCCAATTTCGCTTGGCCGGCGTCACGCATACGCCCCGTGTTGTTGCGGGAAATCAGCAAGGGCCGTGAATTTCAATTAAAGCCCAAGCAGCGGGAGCACTTGAAATGAATAACTATGTTTTCCGTTGGCCGGTGAGGGTGTGTGTGTGGGTGTGTGATGGCTCCGGGCCATCCACGGTTTATTCCGAATTGTTATTGACTATAGGTTATATCGAAGGCTATTCGACGGGGGCGGCGAAACCCAAACATTTTCGTTTCGCAAACCGCTCCAAGGATTATTTACTTATGGCCAAGTTGGGTGAATTGAAACGTGCCTAGCCAAGTTTTGGCAACTTGGCCAACGCTTTAAAGTTCGCACGTAAATTCCGAAACGGATTAAGGGCTTGTGAAAAATTGCATCAATTTGTGTTGTTTGCATGGGACGCGAAAAAACAGCGGACAGCTCTGAACTAACAGCCAGCATAAAAATGCCAGATTTTTTTTTCCCCCCTCTACACACAAACACACGCACACCTACTTGTTTTCGCTCCAACTCCTCTTATTCTGGGGTTTTTTTTTTTGTGTCCAACTTCTCACCGTGTGTGTGTGTGTGGTGGATTTTTATGCAAATATTTTGTCAGGTAGCCCCAAAGTCCAAAATAAACTAGCCATGACGAGGACGACTCCCTGATGCGCAGCCACAGCTACCGGGGATCGGGCTTTGGGGATCCTGTGTGCTCCTCTGGCTTTGCAAAAGCCTCGACGTGGTGCAACTAAATCAAATCAAAACAAAAACAGCTCCGCAATGGCAACTCGGGCAGCCATTTTGGCATAACAAGCGCCATGCAAATTGAGTTCCTGACGTGACTCCGTCACACTTGTGTGTGCGCCAACTTGGCGAGTGATTAGGTTAGTGTGTGTGTTTGGCCAAGAAACTTGCCTCTCTCTCTCTCATATCTCTCTTTTTGGGCTGACACTTTTAAAGTTAATTAAATGCCTGCCATGGCGACATTTTGACAGTTTTCTGCCTTTAATTGCAAGACGTCGACAGATTTTTCGGGGATATCCTATATCCAGAAGCTGTCGTCGTTTATTGTTTGCTCGCAGGAAACCGGGCTAATACCAATACCGAGAGGGAGCCATTTTCATGGCGCGCGCACAATGCAACCGCCATAAACCAAAACACAAAATGGAGGCCAGCGAACAGAGCCGGGAACAGCGCAGACCAATTTGGGCTCTCTCTGTGCTGGCGAGTGCCTAGTATTTTTTTTTCTGCGCCTGCCAAAAATTCAATTAACTTACATGCCAAACCACAGCCGGCATAAAAGAGGCACCCACCATCATCGCCATGGCCATTGGCCTGGTGTCCCTCCTCTTCCATTGCCTTGATCCGGCGAAACCGCAGCCAAAAATGTCAGAGCCCGCCGTCCCTCTCCTGGTCTTTGGGATGTCTGTGAGTCGGGTTCTCGTGGTTTCCGTTTTCGGTTTTTGGGGTTTTGATATTAGAACGGGTTTTTGGGATTGCTCGCTGCTCCTTCACATGCAATAACAACAATAACAACAATAACAAATGTTTATATATATTTTTGTTTAGCTTTAAGTTTTAGTTTTTAAAAACCCCAAACAATTGGCACCACTAAAAAAAACATTTGTTTCCTTTTTTTTGTTTCTTTTCATTTATGATTTGCTTTTGCTTATTGTTGTTGTTGCATGCTTTGAATAACAAAACAAAAAAAACACCAACACATGCACTAAAAACGCAGTTACACCACAACATCAACAACACCACCACCACCAACAACAACAACAACAAGTACCCCAACAACAACAACAACAACATCACCACCATCACCATCAACAACTAGTTGCCCCAGCTCAATCGCACAATCTTTGTCAATTTAAAGAGCCACCGCTATTGGGACCAGGCGCTGCCTTCCCGCCATTCGGAGCACCCGAATATCATACCACCACACCGGAGAACTGGAAGGGTGCCGCCATCCATCCCACCGGGCTGATGAAGGAGCCAGCCGGAGTTGTGCCCGGACGCAATGCTCCGGTGGCCTTCACACCGCAGGGCCAGGCTCAGGTGAGTATTTTTTTTGTACTGGGAAGATGGAGAGAAGCAAAGGAGGATGTGTCTTTTGCTCAGTTGTAATTGTTATTCGTCCACAATTTCTGATCAAGACACTTTCTCTGCTCTCTCTCCTCTGACCAAGACAGAATTTTAATTAACTCTCCTGTTGTTCTCCTCTTCCCTCTGCTGCTGCTCCTTCAGGGTGCCGTCATGATGGTGTACGGCCTGGACCACGACACTTCCAACACGGATAAGCTCTTCAATTTGGTTTGCCTGTACGGCAACGTGGCAAGGGTAAGTTTGACCTCGTATTTTAAATGCTATTTAAATGGAAAACCAAAAGATAAACAATATTCGATTTCATTTTGGTGGAGGCGTAATATGGAAGTAATTAAATATTTGACAACTGCCAATTGCAAGGCATTTAATCTGAAAAATATTCCCGATTTATGGTTAATAAATTTCGTTGAATTTGAATTGATAAAATTATAGTATTTAAGAGTGAAAATTCGAGTGAGAAATGTGCATTTATTTTCCTTGTATGAAAACTGTCAAATGCAGTTCCCTAGAACAGAATTTATTTAGTGGGAATTTTTTAAAATACAATTCTATTCCATCAAATTGCTAAATCTGAAGCTTTTGGTCTTGTAACCTTTATGAAATTCAAAGAAATATTTGTGAAATTATTTAAAATAAAATAGTTTTAGACATTTTCTTACCACAAAACTGCTAGAAATGCATAACTTGGTTGGTTAACCTTCTGACATTCAAAGAATAAACTTGGTTAGGGGTTATAAGCCTTGTCATTTCTACTCCACCAAAATGGTCTCGTAACCTTAAAAAATTCCCAGAAAAGCTTTTATAAGCACACTATTTTATATATATTTTTTAAAGCAAACTAAAAAGGATCCTTTTTAAATGCTCCTTAAACTCCCTGCACTTGAGGGAACACACTTGCCGTTATCATGCGGCCAAACCCTTTGCTTATGACCTTTTCGATTGTAAAAGAAAGCGAAGAAAGAAATATCCTCAACTTGCACTTAGCCAGAAAGCTGACAAAAAAAAAAGAGAGAAAAGGAAGCCCGAAAAAAAAAGGAAAATACGCATTTCATTGCCGCCGTTTTGCTTGGTCGTCAGCACTTTGCGGCGAAATATAGGCAGCAAGGAAAAAAAGGTGTTTTTGAGTGGGGAATGCCAACCGCAAGAGCACTTTGTGTCTCTGTGTGCCATTTGTAAATGCGCAAATAAAACGAAAGGCAATAAAAGGACGAAGCCAGACCAGACCAGGCCAGGACACACCAAAGTCCAACCTCATAGTAGGCCAGAAACACATTTAGATAAAGCGTTTTAGATTAATATCCAGCCTTCGCCGCCATGTGGGGACGACGCCTCGGGACAGCAATCAGTGCAGCGTCATCAGGTTTATCTATAGGGGCGTGGCACCACCTACTTTCGAGTTTCCTTTAGCTCCTCGAGCTCCTCTTTATACCTCCTAACAATGGCAAAACGATTGGCAAGTCGCTTGTAAATCAAAACACGATGACGACCAAAAAAGAATCCATTAAAAAGCTGTGGCGAATGGCAATTCGGAATGTGTGCTCATTGTTAGTCGCCGGGCCCGAAAGGAGGAAGCTCGCTTGGGGAGCATTTAGCGTAGTGCTGTAGCTATCTAAACGCTGGCCAGAAAGTAGAGAAGGAAGAAAAACCCACCTACCTACCACCCGGAAAAACCGTCCGTCGAACAATGAGCTTGTGGGTAGCGACGCCACCACCACCGCTAACATCAAAGTCAAATGCTAAAAACTTCTTTGGCGTGTGCCAGAGCTTTCACTTTATTGCTACTATGATTCCGCCCTGCCCCCACTCTCCTCTCCACATGTGTGTTGTGTGTGTGTGCTGTGTGTGTCCTTTGACAATTGCGCTCACCAAGGACAACGTGGAGGGTTCACTTCGCTCCCTGGCATGTTTTGTTTAGTTTATGTCTGTGATAAAGCGAGTCAAGGCGACTGGAGACCGCACGAACCACTTTCACTGCACACTGAAGTAGCCGGGGAGCTGAAGAGTGGGCGGGAGTATTACGAGAGGGGTTATTCAATTTTTCAAAGGAGTCGTATAACGCTTAGGAATTTCAATGTGCCCCATATACGATGGGAAATGCCAGCAAATCATTTTAATGCTTAGCTTTCTTTTCAAGTCGAAGAAATTGTAGAAGTGAGGTTTTTAATTCACTTTCAGTTTTAATACTCTTTTAAATAAAATCGTATTTATTTGTTTAGGATTTAATATTTAACAGGATTTTATCTATAGAAATCGCCTTCAGTTAGTGCCCTCCATTGGCCTATAATTTAACTGACCTTTGGCTTATTTTATTTCAGCCAATACACCCTCATTCGGCCATTACTATTATTTCTATTTCCCTTTTTTTTTTGGGGAGGGATGGCACGATAATTCAAGGCGCGGCGGCGTCCATTTAGTTCAGTTTCTTTCTGGGGCCCTGGGTCTGACACTTGCAATGGCGGTTAAAGGATGGCCAGAGGGCGGAATTTATTGCAAACTTCCTGTCCGAGACGGAAACTACTCATTAGCCATTAAAAATGATTATGCGCAAACATTATTCACTGGCCAAGCCGCAAACACACATTTCTCCAGTCCGGCTTTCGACTTTTTGCGGCTTAAAGCCACCCCTTGCTTTTTACCTCACTCTCCTCCTCCTCCTCCTCCTCCTTTGTGCTGGCCAAGTTTTTCCCCCCATCGCACATAGCATCCTTCTTCGGGCCGCTGCGCCTGTCGCTATGCAACTGTAAGTGAGTCGTCAGAGTGAAAAAGCCAGGACCAGGACTAGGACTGTGTGTGTGTGTGTGTTGCTGCCTCATTATAAAGTCGATGGTTGTGCACACTGATGTGCGATGTGCGATGCGTGATGCGTGGGCGGGTTTGTTTGGATGTATCTGCGAGTTTATGGGCCGACATGTTTGAATTGCGAATGAGAAATTGATGGCCACTCAATCAAAGTGCCGTTGCATGGGCTTCCTTGCCAGCCTCTTTTCCTCTTTCAATGGCCGCCGCCCCAAGTATGGGTGCTAATGGAATTCCCATGGGGCATCATTCGGGATCGTGTCTTCCCTAAATTATGGATAAACGAAGCTCCGCCGCCCTCACCCGGAAATACAAAGTATTCGATTTCAATAAGCCCACGGATGGTCGGGGGCGGAGTGTAGGCCCTAATAGGGTTTGGCATAAACATTCGGCTGGAAGGAATTTGATTAACCTGCCGAAAAATTGTGCCGGTTGAAATTTGAAGCTGGCCCCGACAAGCTGTCAAGTATGTCCGGACTTCCAGCACCCAAGGGAAATTCGATTGAATTGTTTGCATTTTGTGATTTGTAATTTGCACGGCATATACACCGATACTCTTGCTACACTTTTCCCGAGAAAATCAGTTTCCTTCCGTCCTTCCGCCCGAACGAAGCAATCTGGTTAATTATTTCTGGAGCCAGGGCGATGAAGTCATCAGCAAATTGATTTTCAGGTTAAATGGCATGACAAAAATAGGCCAAAAGAGGGTGAGGGTGAGGGGGGGCGACCAGCAGAGAAGCCGGAAGGGACCTCCTTTTGCAGAGGTTAAGAAAAAGCCAACAAATGAAGAGTGTGCCAACAAAATACACGCACTCAATTAAATACGCATTAAAAAAACATTTGTATACAATGTGGGGTGGAAATCAGGTTTGGAAAATTGTGGAAAATGTGAGGGGGGGAGGGAGGTGTGGGGTGAGGTGCTGATGGGAAGCATAGGTCAGCCATTGCTGCTGCTCTTTTGGAGCTGAGCGCGTGAGCAATTAAATCAAATGGCAGAGCAGACACCATGCCACATTGCACAACAAAGCGATCTCCGGCAAAGAGGGTCGCATTTTAATTAACGCAGCGCCGCACCAGGGAAGCAGCGTGGATGGAGCAGGGATGGCCGCTGGTAAGGGCGCGCGGGAGCAGAGCACAGCTCATTAGACACGCACCAAATGTTTGGCGCTACTGCGGCTGCGGCAACGGCGGCGGCGGCGGCTGTTGACCAGCAGTGACCATTCAGCCATGAATCGCTCTTTGATTTGGCCAAAGGGAGAAAGCCCAAACGGGTCCCCAGTTTTATTTGCAGGATATGTATGTGTACACCTGGAGAAATATAATATAAATAATATTTAACTAAATGAATAATAAGATGAGGCTTCCATTAGCACTTCAAAGTATTGATTGGATATTCTTTATTCCCCACTAAAATCCATTTTTTGTATAATTTCTCTCAGTGTATCTGGCCAGCCTTATGTTTGCATGTTTGTAATTTCATTATCCTTTTGTTTCGAGGGATTTCAGGGGCTATCTGCCCGCTTTCTGCTTGACTGATTTATGGTCTATATTTATTTTTATACATTGTTTTATTTTTATGATTCGTTTCGTGTCTCGGTTTGGGTTTTTCGCTTGCCTATTCGATAAGCCTCATTTAGTTTTTATTTACTTTTTGGCCAACCCTCCCCACTACCTACCCTTCAAACTCCATTCAGGCGTATTCATTTTGATTGCGTCCCACTTTAGGCACACACCATAAGCTCTGCAGTATCCACTATATATATTCCATACATAGTTGGATGCGGATGTGTGTCCGTCCGGGGGTTTGGTTTAATTATAAGCAAATTGTTTGCCCCATTTACACATGAACCGCCATTTCTCCCCTCCGTTTACCGCGGTGCCTTTTGTTTATTTTGAAATGTTTGCCAGCTCATTATACGTATAATTGGTTATGCGAAGGACATGGGTGATATTTAATAATTGAATAATTTATGAAATGGATTTATAATTTTTCCAACAAGGTCTCGCGTCCCGCTTAAGGAAAATGAGTATCGATTTTTTTTCCCCCCACTTGTTGTTTACTGGTTAAAAACTGGAAAACCACATGGCCTCGAATGGCTGGCAATTAGCTCTCTTGGCCAAGTGCCTGCAGTCATAATTAAGTTCGTTGTGACCCGAGACACTGCACCAAAATCAAGCAGAAAATAAATCAAATTCGAGTGGAGCAAAAAACAGGCAAAATTTTAGCAAATGCCAAGCTCACTTCTCAATGCGTGCAAAGAAAAAACCGACATCAATACGCCAAATTAAGGCATTTGGAAAACAAAATTGCAGCGACCGTCGCCCAATTTGGACAGGTGCTCAGTCTCTGCTTCTCTATTTCGCAGTTGCAATTGCGAAAACTCGTTTCGGTTCCCCTGCTCCCCCTCTGGGTTCAATGCCTGCCTACTGCCAGCGGCCAGAAAATTGATTTGAAAATGAACCACCAACCAACGGAGCGAGTGAATGAACGTAGGAATTATCCAAGCCAAGCCACTAGCATAGCATTTCCATTGATTTTTCACTTTCTCTCCCGGCTCTTTGAGTTCGTTTTGTAATTATTGTTTGGGGAATTATTATAGTCAATTACGTTTATAACTCGGCAGATCGCTTTCAGCGAGGTGTGAAAGATTTCCAGTGGAAAAGCCAAGGCAATGGTTCATAAATTACTATATTTTGTAACTTGTGAATAGAAATAAATTGGGTTTTATAACGCAAAAATATACATAAACTTTACTCTTCAAGAGAAAGGAGGGAAATGATTCATATATGTATTTATATGATTTGTTCGAGGACTACTTCACGTCTCTTCCCAATTCAATTAAAATCACTTGAAACTTTTTCGCTATTTCAGCAATAAACATTTCCCAGACTCGTAGTAATACAAGAAATTGTGTCTCGAATGACATTTCGAATATTTGTCAAGTGAAAATCACAGGCAATGATAATATTTTCAGCTATTTTTGGCGATTGGGCACGTACACGACTGACTTTGATGACCCAATAAGGGGCGGAAGGCGGCTATAACAATTGTGGGTGTGGTGTAAACTCATATGTGACAGAAGCAGCCTCACACACAACCAACATACACAATGAATTGAGAATTAAGGACGCCATTCTGTTATATAATTGCGTTTGAAGGAAATTTTAAATTGAATTCAATGAAAATGCGAAGCTCGGTTCCGCTCTGCTCCGCTCTGGTTTGCCCTCGCTGGCTCTGACTGTCTTCTCCCCCGGCAGATTGGGTTAAAAGCAACAGAGATGACAGCAACAAGAGAATTCAATCAACCTGGCTCCCCCGAGGGGGCAAGGGTCACTGTATAAACGAGGGTACGAGGTGCCATAAAATGGGGCTGCTGGGGCATATAATTTAATTACACATTGAGGTGGACACATGACACACACACCGAAACCAGATTTAATAGGTGCTCTGTGAATGTGAGAAATATGACATATTATATCAGCCATTTAACCCTCCTCCCTCTCTCTTCTTTTACAGATCAAGTTCTTGAAGACCAAAGAGGGCACTGCCATGGTGCAAATGGGCGACTCCGTGGCCGTTGAACGCTGCGTACAGCACTTGAACAACATTCCCGTGGGCACTGGGGGCAAAATACAGATTGCATTCTCCAAGCAGAATTTCCTATCCGAGGTGATCAACCCGTTCTTGCTGCCCGATCACACACCCAGCTTCAAGGAGTACACCGGCTCCAAGAACAATCGTTTCCTATCGCCGGCCCAGGCCAGCAAGAATCGCATTCAACCACCGAGCAAGGTATATAATAATCTTTTAAAATGAAATTATAAAAATTAATACCTGGTTATTTCTCCTTACAGATTTTGCACTTTTTCAACACACCACCCGGCTTGACCGAGGACCAGCTTATTGGGATCTTCAATATCAAGGATGTGCCCGCCACATCGGTGCGCCTGTTCCCCTTGAAGACCGAGCGCTCGTCGTCCGGACTGATTGAATTCCCCAACATCTCGCAGGCTGTGTTGGCCATCATGAAGTGCAACCATCTGCCTATTGAGGGTAAAGGTGAGATAGTGTTGTGTTTAAGTGTTATTCAAAAGAAAAGAATGTCAAATTTATATGTGGCCACCACCGAAAACCAAACCAACCAACCAACCAACCAACCCACTTGCCAACCTTCCTCCAAAACCAAACCAAACACAAAATTCTCGCTCTCTCTCGACCCAGAACACGCCCCAATAAGTAGGCAACATAAATTTTATTTTCTCCCCTCCCCCCCAAAAACTCTCTGGCGAACGGCAGCCAAAAGTTTGGCAGCTATTTTCCATGGCCTTTCGACTTTTGCCTGTTGTGCAGCAGCAAAAGCAGCCGCCGCACATCAAATTCACACCCCCCAAATGCCCCACACCCAGCACCACTTGTCCTGCCCCGCAATGCAAACTTTAACCTCTCCTTGTTTCTTTGCCTGCTCTTTTTGTGGCCAAAAGAACTTTTTAGTTACGCGCTGGCTGCGTTGAAAATTTTAATTTGGTAATTAAGATAAACAATTTCAGTTTGCAGTTATTCATAAATGGGTCGCACTCGTTCCCCTCCCGATTTCTAGCCTGCAGCAGCGTTTCGCTAACAATTAGTCCCAGGACTCGCCCGGCTCGGTTACAAATGGGTTGACGACCGATATAAACTTTTCGCATAAATATTTCAGCAGCCGGAGAGCAGCCGAGCCCCAGGCGGAATTATACAATTCCGCAAATTTCACAAATTTCACAAATTCCTGGGTTTTTATGAGCTTGTTTACATGGGCAATAGTCATTTGGCATTCAGAAGAAAAATAAGCGCTTGACATTGGCACACCTCAAAAACCGCTTATCGATTGTGGCCACCTAGGGGGAGGATTTTCTATGCTCATGCATAAATTGTCGATACATCCTCGATTTGATTATTTGCCGCTTGTTGGAGGAATGCTCTCGAGTGCATGGTAAATAGTAATTAAAAGTGTAAAGAAGGCAAACACTTGGACGAATGCATAGAGCCATGGCACATGCAAATGCAAATGCAAATGCGACTGGGAATGCAAGTGCATGTCAATGGCCACACACACACAGTGCGTACTTTCTGCCAGTGGAATTATGCTGCAAGCAAATATATTGCTCTTTCCCAACCCCACCCAACGAGGCGTGTGTGTATATTATTATACACAAGTCCTTCCAGCTGAGTAAACCATTCAGCCAGGCTTTAATTCAGGCTCTAATTGCATTGCCCAATTCGTTTTAAATCCCTTACATCCTTCCTTCCCTCCTCAGCTCCTTGATTTCCTCACAATCGAAGACTCTTCCTGCCGAATCAATAAAACGAAATTCAAGAATATACAACACTTATACACTATACTACACAATATATATAACTTAATGAATATGTATATATATCCCATATGTACTCGTTTTCTTATTGTGAAGGAACCACATCGCTTTATATATGTTTTATGCCTGCTCTCTCCCCTCTCCCGCCAGGCACCAAGTTCCCCTTCATCATGAAGCTCTGCTTCTCCTCGTCGAAGAGCATGAACGGGGCCTGGAACAATGCGACCAGCGAGGGCATGATCGAGAAGGAGAACGAGGTCGACGTCAAGGTGGACATCTACAATTGAGATTTGATAACGATTGTGTAAGCAAGCAAACGACACCTGGCTTAACTATCACACAATGCAGAACCATAAATATACCGAAGAAGAGAAGGAGCACTCGTCGACTGACAAGCAAAGATAACAAACAAGAAATATGCAAAAAGACAACACTCTAAAACATAACAACTAGCAGCTTTCCCAACTGATCGACTAACTTGATAATGGCTTACACACTCGACTCAAGAACAACAACATCATCATCCACAGGAAAGAACGCTGAGGCAGCAGCTGATTAATTCCAAACGAATTGAATATGGCAAATTGATTACAATTAACTAAGGCAGCAGCAGATAAACAACAATTAACAATTAACTAACACATTAAAGGGCAACAGTGCGACAGCTAGCCCATCGCATCGCAAACGCATGTAACTTTTCTACGAGCCATTTTTGCATAGACAATTCAGCTAATTAGTATGACAATGCAGCCTATGTACGATATGGCCTCGTTTAAAAGCCACACAGGATAATGAACACACCCTTAATATGATGTACACACACACACACCCCCACACCACATTAATGCCATTATATTACATGCGTTTGTGTGGCAACAACAACAACAACAACAACACAACATGCAAAATAATACAAAAGTAAACAAATTGAATTGTTATTAATTGTTACAAAGACGATGAAAATGCATTAGGACTTTCTCACAAAAAACAAAAAAAGAAATCCAACCAATTGTAAACTATGTAATGCTTAATTGATACAAAAAACCACAAACAAAAATAAACCAAAAACAAGAATAAAAATGATTAAACGAAACCATGTTAGAGTAACTACTAAAGAAATTCCCTGCCCTCCCATCTTCCACCACCCCTTTGATTCCCATCCTACAATCCTACATCCTCTCCCCCCCCTGGCAGACACTTCTTCTGTATAGTTATAATATGTAATATGATTTGGATTCGGATACGAGTATATTTATGCAACAAAAAGAAACATTTCTTTGGACAATATTTCGACAAGTATTCGGGCGTGAGAAAAAGTCTTAACAAATATTTATTGTGTAAATTAAAACCAAAAATTTAGCAATTTTAAATAAAATTTATTAATTTTAGTTATGCAAAAAATTAAAAACAAACGAAACAAACTTGCAGCGGCAGTTGATTTTAAATTTCTTACTTTAACGAATATTTAAAATAAACAACAAAAACAATGGATAGACGGAAAGAAGTAAATAAAAACTTGCACAAGCCAATGTTTTTACTAATTAAAACAAAACAAGAAAAAGACAAGACGATAAACATAATTTTTGTGCTTAATTTACAAAGTTGAAAAAGGCATAAATTTATATGTATGAGCTGTATTTGTATTTACATTAAAATTAATTTTAATTTACACTAAATGTAAAAAGCGAAAATAACTAAAAACAAAAAAAAAATACACAAGCTAAACAAAAAACCTACAAGAAAATATTTAGTTAAGTGCAGAAATCGAAGAGAGAGCATCTAGAGCATAGTTAAGCAGCATCGTTCAGACATGCAGACAGCAAACATACAACAAACAAAACAACATATTTTTGAGGCGTTTTAAAATTAGAAGACAGAGCCAAACATTTCAGAACTCCAAGTGAAGTTAGCAAAGCAAAGCTACTACTAAAGATGATGATGGGTGAGAGGGCGTATTGCAAATGCGTATAAAAGTAGGCGAAATGAAATGAAAAACCAAGATGAAAATACGAGAAAAGAATTCAAATATCAGCAATAAAGCAACGGCAACAACACCATATCAAAGGCGTATGTTAGATTACCTATAATAATAACGAAATTAAAATATAAAAAAGATGCAAATAATGTAAAACGATCAGAAGAGATAACCCATGAGTTCACTTGAGTTGTATGATTTTATGTTTAGGCCCGACGAACACTGGACGGGCCTTGTTCTATATATATATAAATATTTACTACATTTGTTTTTATTGCAAATCAACGAATACACACACACACACAATGCTAGGGCCGCTAAACGAATTTTCTTCACACTTCCCGTAGTTCACCGCTTGACACAATCGTTAGGCTTCCTCCCATATGTATGAGATCATTCATATAACCATTCATTCAATGCTATCGACTAAACTAAACTACATATATGTGCAATTTGGGCTTTAAACGAATCTTCGTTTGTTCTATTTAATTTATTGCAATTTTCTCATTTCGTCAACTAGTTCGTGTAATTATTTCAAGTGTCTTTTACAGTCTTAGTTATTATGTAAATTGTTTTTTAATCCTTAACTGTAAAATATATTCTTGCTAAAGATTAAGTATTATTGTACTTAATTTTAAATGATTAAATGATTAACATGGTTTAATGACACAAAACGGGAACTAATTATACAACAAAGGCAAACAATCTCGTTAATAATT
>JAEIIL010016634.1:0-11961 GCA_018905715.1 Drosophila lini
AATTATTATTTTAGAATTACAAAGAAGCATTAATACTCAACTTTTATTTCCAAATTTTTATTATTATAATAATTATAATTGTTAAGATCCCTCCTTTGTAGAGTATAAGTCCCCAAGTAACTCTTTAAAGTAACTAAAGAAAATAAAAGAAAAGTTATTGCAACATTTTCCTTATTTTTCAGATCCCGTGGCTGCCTGCTTATCGCCCAAGTCCTTGCTATCCCTTTTAGTAGATCACAACGATCTGCACAAGAACACCGCCTATCGAAAACTGATCAACAAGGATGGCGTGGTCTCCGTTGATACCATACACAACTCCGAGGAGGAATACAATCAGTTCATCAACTCGGTGAGGATAACCCCGCGAGCCTTCATGAAACTCTGTCCTGCTTTGCTGGCTCAAATCGATAATGGAGTTTGCAAGCAACCGGCTCCAAAGCCCAGTGATCTTGAAGAGAAGAAGCAGAAGATTTGGTATGGTAAGTGTCCTTGAAATCCTTTCATTCCCGATATCTTTTAATTTACAATTTTATTTCCAGCTTGGATAGCCGCCAGTATTTCCATGATAATTCTCTCCGCCTGCGGCTTGCTGGGAATTCTTCTAGTTCCTTTGATGAAGACAGCTGCCTACCAGGAGATACTCAAGTTTCTGGTGTCCAATGCTGTGGGAACTTTGGCGGGGGATGCCCTGATGCACCTGCTCCCGCACGCTCTCTTCACGGAGGAGAAGCATGAAGAGGAGGTGACTGGCATCAATCCCTTGGAATCGGATCACAAGCATAGCAATGAGGCTGCTTTGCTCTGCGGTTGCACCTTTCTGGCAGCTCTTTTTATGTACATGCTGGAGAATCTAATTCCCATGCTCAAGGGAGAGAAGTCAGGGCACGGACACAGCCATGGACATGGTCATAGTCACAATCACAATCACACAAAGCAACAGGAACTCCCTGATCTCCCAGCGCCACGGGAACTCAATGTAATGCTGCAGGAGGCCAAGCTGGATGAGAAGACACCCGAACGTCCACTCACTCCGGTGGCCTTTATGGTGATCATTGGCGATGGCCTGCACAATCTCACCGATGGCCTGGCCATTGGTGCGGCCTTTGCCACGGATCCTGTCACAGGCTTTGCCACTGCCTTTGCCGTCCTCTGCCACGAGTTGCCACACGAGCTGGGCGACTTTGCACTGCTCCTCCAAACCGGCGTGTCCATGCGCAGAGCCATCTACATGAACATTGTGAGCTCAGTGCTCAGCTTTGTGGGCATGTCCGTGGGTTTGTTTATTGCCGGAATCGGTGATGGGATGACCCAATGGATTTATGCAGCCACAGCTGGTTCCTTCCTGTACATAGCCTTTGCCGATCTAGTGCCCACGATGAGTGTGGCCCACAATCCGGAAATGGCCAAAGATGTAAAGGGTATTATTATACAAATATTGGGCATTCTCCTCGGCGGACTGATCATGTTGGTTATTGCACTGAAAGAGCACGATCTGCAGGGTCTGTTTGATGTTTTTTCAAAGAGTTGAGAAACTCAAGGGGAAATTTGTTAGCTTTTCCATTTTGTTTTTTGTGTAGATAGTAGCTTAAGCCAAAAGTTTTCCTGGAATCTCCATGCTTTGCCTTTTAGCATTCATTATATATATAAATACCTTAAAGATATAATCGCAACCAAATGTATAAAGTCTGTGGTCAAAGTTTAAGAAAAACAAACTTAATCGTGCTCCAGAAATACTACAAAAATAAATGGGAGAAAATTTTGTAATTTTTAAAAACCTTAGAGGTTTTATTTTAAACTGAAAAAATCTAAAAAGTTGGATTGAAATATTAAAATAAGTGGAAGAAAATATTGTAATATTTTTTAACTGAAACAAAAATTTACCAAAACGTGTTCCGTTATTAATAAATGGAAGAAAATATCGTCATTTTCAAAAAACCTTTTAAGGTTTTTCTTTTAGCTAAAAAAAAATTACCAAAAAGTGTTCCATTGCCAGTAAACTGTGTACATCTTTTAAATTGTATCTCTTTCCAAAGCTGCATTCCCTAAGTTAAGTTAAAAGATATATATAAGATATAATAAAAAAATATTTGTTTTTTGTAACAAGTGAGGACGCTCTTTAATTATTACCCTATTTCATAGCTTTAAATATTAAAGAACGCTTTAAGATAATTGCAGTTGTTGTTGTTCCTCGAACGGTTCATTGGGCAGTCGAGCGGGGCTCTATAAAATGTATTTTTTTTTATATATAAAGAATAAAATAAAATTCCGACAAACTCACCGGTTTCTTAGATCTCTCCTCGAGTACACCAAATGCCACATGGTTAAGCTGGAAGCCACTGGGCAAGGCAACGCCTTGAATACGATAAAAAGCACCCGCACCTTCCTCTGCCACCTTGTGGGCTGCCGAAATTGTACACTTCCCGAGAAAACTGGTAGAACCGACCATAGGACCGCGCGAGATATCGATATGATCACCGAGACGATAGAGGGTCACTCTGCCTTGAGTCTGCTGTGCAATGCTGGGCAACTGTTCGCTCTTGTACTTGGAATCCTTAAACATTTCCTGGGCAAGATCTTGCTGAACATCCAAGCGTTCGATTCGCAGATCTTGGGCGGCCAATTTGACCATCTCAGCGGAAATGGCGCGCATCTCCTCCTTGGTGGGCTGCCAGTTTTGGGTTTGCAATACAATGTCATGCACAAAGCTGCCCGATTTAACTAAAATAAAATTATCATTACAATATAATTCAACAAGAATATTATTCAAAATGAAAGCTCACTATTTGGTCCAGGAAAGCTGTGCAGCTGGAGTCCAGCCTCTGGCTTGAAGGCCCTGTTCAAGGCGGCCCCCAACATAAAGCTGCAAGTGCGCCAAAAGGCTCTGCAAAAAGTAAGAAATTCAATTTAGTCAATAAGAAAGTAATTAAGAGTAGAGTACACCCACTTATTGACTGGATGCGGCTCTGAAACATGAAAGTTGAGCAGCTGCAGGGTGCACGATTCCTGCAGCGGTCGATGCATATCCCAGGGCACACTGCCATCGATCAGGGCCAGAGCAGAGCGCTTGCAGTGGCCCTCGCTCAGGTGCTGGGCACAGTTGTAGGGCGTGGAGATGTTGCTGTTCATCACCAGAGTCACGTCCTCGGGCAGGCCCAGGTACCGCACCTCGATCTTGTCGATGCGGCCCACGGCATCCCGTTGCCGTCGCTGTTCCTGGTTGAAGAGGTCATTCCGCTTGGCAATCGAGGCAGAACTTCCGGTTAAAGTAGCTGTAATAAATAAAGGGAGTCATTAAAGGCTTTAAAACTCAATTTAAATTCAATTTGTTTCAGTTTAGCTATACTCTCTAGTTTTTAGCTATTTCTTTCCACCTGAGACTCCGCTAAGCTGCCATCACTGACACAGGCGCTCCGCTGAACGCGAGTGCCCACCGGCATTATGTAAACAACTTTCCACGCTGTTTTTCAATGAAAACTTATTTAATAAGGCTTACTTACCCTTAGTTCTGTATTGTTGCAGCTGCCGAAGCGCGCACCAGCTGGTTTTATGTAATTTTGTGGCCGCCGACATGGTAAATGATCAAAATACGTTTCCAGGGCTGCAAAAAATAACCGATATGCGATAGATTACTGTAGATTCTATCGGAAATCGAGTTGACTGGTATATTTCCAACTCTGATAAACGGTCACACTGTACCAATTTTGTTTGTCATTCCGCTCGGCAAAAATTCATAAAACTAAACTTTACTTTGCGATTTTAGTTGAAAATAAAAAGCACAAATAATGGATTTGGATATTAACCGCGACATGCCCCGTGCCGGCTTCAACTTCGACAACTGCAAGCGGTGAGAAACGCCCGCGGCTTCCGGCAATCCTCAAGCGGCTTTTACTTACAAGTTCTTTTTAATTTCGCTTTCAGCAACGCTACTCTTCTGAAGGGGGGCTTCAAGCCGCCGACCACCACCAAGACGGGCACCACCATCGTGGGCATCATTTTCAAGGATGGCGTTATCCTGGGCGCCGACACGCGTGCCACCGAGGGTCCCATTGTCTCTGACAAGAACTGCGCCAAGATCCACTACTTGGCCAAGAATATATAGTGAGTTCCCAGATCACACCGGGACAAGCAGTATCTCATATTTAACCCAAATCCCTTCCCTGTACAGCTGCTGTGGAGCCGGCACCGCTGCGGACACTGAGATGACCACCGATCTGATCTCCTCGCAGCTTGAGCTGCATCGCCTGGCCACAAAACGCGAGGTGCGCGTGGTGGCCGCCAATGTGATGCTGAAGCAGATGCTGTTCCGCTACCAGGGCCACATCAGTGCCGCCTTGGTGCTGGGCGGAGTGGATAAGACTGGCCCCCACATCTACTCCATCCATCCGCATGGTAGCTCGGACAAATTGCCCTATGCCACAATGGGATCTGGTTCGCTGGCCGCCATGAGCGTGTTCGAGAGCCGCTGGCGTCCCGATATGTCCGAGGAGGAGGGCAAAAAGCTGGTGCGCGATGCCATCGCCTCTGGTGTGTTCAACGATTTGGGCTCCGGCTCCAACATCGATCTGTGCGTGATCCGCAATGGCAGCGTGGAGTATCTGCGCAACCATGAGTTGGCCAACAAGAAGGGCGAGCGGCAGTTGGACTACCGCTTCAAGCAGGGAGCCACACCCATTCTGCACACGAGTGTCAAGGATCTGCTCATCACCGAACGCGTCCAGGCGGTAGTGCCCATGGAGGTGTCTTAGAGGAGACCGATTTTTTCTACATTTTCACGTACATTTATTATAATACACGAGTTCTTGGCTCGGCGGATCTGCTTGGAGTGGTTCAATAAAAGGAAGCCATGCTTCGAATAAAGTGAGTTTTTATTTTGGGTTTTATATTAGACTAGTGGTACTCCTACACGGACGATGCTTTGGTCAATAATGAACACGTAACCGGGACTTAAATAATTAATTAATAATTCAATTCTTACAGAAAATAAATTGTTAATAATTCATTTTTCAGAGAAAAGTAATTAAATAATAATGAAAAAAATATTTATTTTTCATGCATTATTAATAATTTATTTTCTATGAAAATTTAATTTATTTTCTTCTCTGAAAAATTCGTTTTCCAGAGAAAACGAATTTATTTTTAATACAATTTACAGAGGAAAATAATTAATAAATTTTTTTTTTTGAGAAAAATCATTTATAATTACATTTTTCGAGGAAAATAAATAGAGCATTACCATTGAGTAAAATTCCTCCTGCTCTGTTAAGTAAATTAATCATTCCTGACACAAAAACTAAACTAATGATAAAGGCTTCTTCTGCCCCTTTCGAGCTTAACAATTAATTTTAGCTAATATCACAAGGTTTTAGAGGGGTCAATTCCTAACAAGTTGAAGGCACTTTCCATCTCCTTATACTAACCGATTAATTGGCACCAAGAATTCACTTGATTGAGTCAAATCATACAGGCTCCTCTGCTCCTTAACAGCCTAGCCTAAGCTAAGATTAATCTACAAGCTAACAAAAGTAGGGGGAGCACCAGCCACGTGGTGTGATAACCACTACTGGCGGCTGCTCCATTTGGCGTGGGTTCTAGTAGGTGTGACACCGTCAGGCAGGATAACGCTAAATTCGTGGTGATCCTGGGTGATTGGGCGTTTATTAACGATGAAATCTTCTCGGCCTCGCGGGCGCAGGCCTCTAACTGAAGACGCGTTGGTCGCTTGACACTGCTGGCAGGCACCAGGGCCACAAAGATGCCCACTTCCATAGTGAGGAACCCAGTCATCTGGCACTCGCTGACCTGAACCAGGCCATCCAGTTGCTGGAGCACTCCATGTAGGGTTAGCAGCGTGGTGCTCTGCGCCCTAAGGCCATACATGGCGCGATCGAACTGCTTCCTGGAGTAAATAATACGAAAAGCTCCCCCAGCGCACAAAGGACAACAGGCGCCTGGAGGAACTATCAGGCGACAGTGCTTGGACACGGGAGCTGGACACACCACAGTTCGGCAGCGTCTGCCCATGTCGCTGGCCAGCAAACCGACCTCCCGACACCTTCCCACATAGTCAACCATCACGTATTCCGCTCGAGCAGCAAAGCTGCTCTTGTAGGTTACTCCATTGATGCCGCAAACGGGTGATGGCGATGCAGTCGTCCTGCTCGACTGGCAGGCAGACCAATAAGCCACCTGAGCCTGGGGATTAACTCGCAACATGGCACAGGCATTGGGATAGGTGCGTCCTTCGGTGTCACAGACCTCGCCCTGGTGGAAGGATGAGCAGTTCGAGGCGGTGGCAGTGACTGTAAGGGAAACAAATCTTTATTAACCCAAAATCCATAGAGTTTACACTCCAACTTACCACACACATACTGCAGGCAGGGCCTTTGCATGCTGGCCAGGCACACCTTCCTCCTGTCCAGGCACTGTGTTCCCTGGGGACAACTATTTGGACCCGCTGCCTGACAACCATTCCGGGCATTGCAGGCCCCATAGACATAGTCCCCCTCCGGCAGATGGCACTTGGCCACGCAGGCGGAGGGATAAGTATTCCCATTGGAGCCGCAAACGGGCACATAGTGAGCAGGACAATTGCACGGGAGACTGGTGTAACTGGAGTCTGCGAACCCCGGCAGGCGACACTGCTGCTTGGTGCAGGTGATCTCGCCGGCAAAGCAACTGCAGAGATTACATTCCAGGTAAAAGGAGGAGCCATGGCGATAGCTTCTGCCTCCTGGCAGGGTGCAGTGGGCGTGGCTGTAACTCGGTAGAGGTTGACACTGCTCCAAGCGACCCTGTAATCCGCAAGAGCAGACAATGTGCTCGGCCAGCGGCAACTGGCCCACCTCGATTTTCTTGTGGTTACTCTTTCCCAGCCGCACATACGAGCCAAAGGGCACAAAGAGCTTGGAATCCTGTCCCAGGTTACAGCCTGGTATGCAGGAGTATCCTTGGTTTCCGCCCCGCTGCAGGATGCACACCTCGCTGCCGTTGCAGGGTTTCTTGGAGCACGGCGAGGTGATGCTCTGGGATTCCTCTAAAGTGGAATCCCCCGGCTTTAGGTAACCCTCCAGCGAAATACACGGCAAAGGGTCATCTTCATCCTTTTCCTTCAGCCTTGAGCAAATATCCTTGGGTCGCTGGTGTTGTCGCGTCCAGTCTAGGCACTCTTCTAGGAGCTCATGGCAATCTTCGCTGCAGATGCCATTGAAGAGATCCACACGAGTGCAGGGCCTGAGCTGAAGGGCACACACCAGAGCCTGCCACTTTTCCGGGGCACAGCGACTGGTGTTTTTGATGAAGAGCTCTTGGCCAAGGACCCTCACGGTTCCTCGCTGCTGCAGGAGCTGCAGATCCTCCCGAGCCGCCGCATCGTGCTCAGGGGTGCAGCTCCGAAAGAGTTCCGTCGGCCGATTGTTGAAGTTGGAGCAGAAACTGAGACCCTGGCAGCCCAACTCACATGGGGCATCCACACTGTCGATGCAGCGGCGCAGGTTCCTCTCCCCTGGCTGATCCATGCACTCGTTCTCAAAGCTAGATCTTGCCTCCCACCAGTTACTGGTGAAGATCTGGTTGCACAGACGCCGGCACTTGTGGCTGCTGGCCTGCTCGCAGCACTGCCTCTTGGCTGCATCCATTCCTAAATGATTGGGCTCTCCCAGAGCTCCTCCCTTGCCTCCTAGGCGGCTGTGGGAAGGGGAACCCCCTGCTCCTCCAGATCCGCCGGGAACATACAGTTTTCCTGTGACCGTTAGGAAGCATTGCCAAAAGGGAAGTTGCGGCAGAGGAGAGCCACATCCCGCCGCCTCCAGGCGCGAGAAGATCACCTCACTCCGCTCCATGCGAGTGGCGTTCTGGCGAAGGAGATTACGGCAGGTGTGCCGGCAGTGCTCCTTGTTGCTGTACTCACAGCAGGGAATATCTGTGAAAGGAGTTTGGGAGTTACTTCATAGTCAAAAGTTTCATATTTCTGAGGAAACTTACACTGCTCAGCATTGGTCAGAGGAGTCATGTCCGTGTGATTGTGGATGCACTGTACCACATCCAAATTGCGCTCCCCACATGCTCCATTTATGTCCACATGATCCTGGTTGTCATTTGAAGGCTCAAAGACAGCCCTACAGGCCTGGAAATATTTATTTAGATTTATTTAAAATTATTTTTTTAGTTAAGATTTATTTTTAATTTTATTTCCCACCTCCAGACACTCGGAAGTGCGGGCCTGACCACAGCACTGATCCGCCGCCTCCTGGCGCTCCAGGCAGTCGTACAGCGTCTGCTCGTCGCTGCGCCGGCAGGTGTGCACAGGTGAGCGGCTGGAGGAGGCGCAGGCATTACGACAATGTGGCAGAACCCCAAATTGGCAGCAACGCCTGCCCAACCAGTCAGCTCCACGGGATACCGCTGTGGGATGAGAATGAAATTGAGTAAATGGAGTGAGAGAGAGTGGAGAAGGGGGTCTCCTCTTAGCAGCACTCACCATCGAGGGTCTGGTTAACGCAGGTCCAGAACTCCACCTGGTGGAGTTGACAATATTTGCGCAGTTCCTCGCGACTATCCCCAGCGCCGCCAGTGGCATATTCCACCAGAGATAACTGGAAAAAATATGCATAAATTGCCATAGACAACAAGTTATTAATCGCAATCAGACTTAATCATCGGCAAAGCGATTAACCCGCTCCTGACCCGCAACCTGTTGGGGTCTCAAGTGCTCTCAGGTCTGCAGTATTTCAATTTGAACACTGGGAAAAATTTTCAATTCGAGAGGAATCTTTATAAAATCTAAGGAAATAAATTTTTATTTTGTAGGCAATTAATTATAGATTAATCTTCCTGCTTAATTATTATAATAATTTCTTAAAATGTTTTTTATTTGCTTTTGTCAAACTTTAATCCCATTTTTCCTAAGTGCCTGGAGTCTCAGGTTTGCAGTTTTGTTCTAAAAACATGCAGGTTGCATTTTTGTGCTGATTTCTTTTCCTTTTTTGAAATTTTTTGGGGTATTATGTTACATTTCTGAATGCTGTTCTGCTCCTGACACCATCATAAATAACATTTTACAGCCTTTTCCCTATCTCGCTCTATCTCTCTGTCTGTCTCACACTCTCTATCGATAAAGAACCGGCCCAGGAAACTTCAATAACAAATTTCCAGGCTCATTCCCATTTCAAGTCTGAGGCGGGCATATCTGCCACAGTAATCTGAGTAAAGCGATGTCTATCCCAGATACTTCGTGTGCTTGTCGTCCTCAGAAACTTGTCTGGATCTTGAGCCTGGTGGCATTGCCATAAATACAAATTAACATAAACATCGGGGCGTGGGTAGAAAGGGTTTTTCGGTGAAATTTTAAATATAAAATTTAAAAAGAGGAGAGGGAACCTTTGTTTTCAAGGGAAAGTATTATTGTTCCCCAATAATATTATATTTGTATTCAACATTTTTATTACACTTTATAGGTTAATTTTGTTCTATTTTTAAAAAGTATCTCAAAGATTCCTAAGGGTAAGAATATATAATAACCATGTCCCTCCACCCTGGCATACCCTAATTTCCCTTTCAACGCTGTTAATATCACCATTTAAATGGCGTAATTGTAGTTGTCCGATTTAATTACATGTCTATATGATAGTTCCTCCCCCTGAATTTATACCAAATTGCATGTTACCCTTTTACAGCTACGCCCCTGGTGGCTACGCACTCCTGTGGCATGTGTGTTCGTGGCTGGAATCCCCTCCTCGAGCTCTAAGCTCTCAGGTCTCAGCTCTCGGCGTGTCTGTTGCAGTTTTGTTAATGAAGTGTCCGTGGCCATGTCACGCACTCCCACACACACAACATAGTGGATAAATACAGGGCATCCCACCGGAATCCCGAGGACAACCGACCCACCTTGGCACCGGGAATCCCACCATCAAGATTAGGGACCCTGCTGCAATTATCAGGCCTCCAGCCACAAAAGACTATTTTGTCAATAATAAAATGAGCGTAAATTTTCACTTATCTCGGCGAGATCGTCGTCGTACGTCTCGGGTTCGACTTTTCACACATTCAAGGAATAATTTCAGAGTGGGGAGAGGAGTCAGGTATCAAAGGAGAGTGTCTCCTATTTCGGATATTTCTACCATTTCTACGACACCCACTTGTAAAAAGCAATTCAAAAGTGGATTTAGGGGGGAACGCCCATGGGAACCCAACCGGTCTTCTATCTGTCTCTCTGTGCATTATCCTGTTTGTCAGTTTCAATTTGGCCAAAAGATTTAATGCCTTCATTTGCATTTCTAAATGAAAAAATTGGCAAAACCCCAACCCACTTTCGGCTGGGAAAACTAATTGGTTTTGGGGGGAAAATTGTTATGATTACAAAGTTAAATGATGTCAGTGATTTGATTGCCGGCATTGCCTCTAACTAAAACGGGGGCTAGGAGCTGAGCAAAGCCGACCAGGCTACCGACTAGACACACACACACACACCCAACACACACTAGACACTCACTCTTCATAGACAACAAATTGATTTTCAGCCGGCTTGGGTTTTATGAATGACTTTGAGTGGCAAACTGGTTGGTCTAGCTCTCTATGAGCACTGGGAAAAAATGCTTAACTAGTTGAATAAAGATTCTATATTTTTGTTTTAGTTAAAAATAAGTATCTGTGATATTTATTCATAAAATATTTTATATCTTGTCCACTGATATACCTTCTCCTTATTTTAAAAAAACTAATCTTGAATTATTTTATATTTCCCTTTAACAAGGGAAACAAAACCCTCTTACATACAGTACAGTGAAACTATTTTTAAAAATATTTTAAATATATATTTATAAATTCTTATACTTTTTTTTTTCCTCTCAACTTTGTTTGATAATTTCTTAATTACTAGTTATCAATTCTTATGCAAAAAACAATGACAACAATGTGGTTTTCTTCACTGCATTAGACTGGGCCTTTGGCCTGAGTTTGGCTTTTGAGCCGCAATTACTTGTTGACCAGTTTATGCTAATTAACAATGCAATTTGTACAGATTTTTCTCTCCTTTTGGGCACAAGGCTCTGGCTGGCTCAACGGATGTGGGGATATAAACACATTCAAAGTTCCACCGAAATCGAGGCGACCACTAAAACCTGTCATAATAATTCTCGATGGCTTTTCTTCGTGTGACAGTCCGTCGGATCAACGCTTATTGAATTCTAAATGCATATTACTTAGTATGCACCACCGATCGCACCATTCATAAGCAGGCAAGGAAGAACCACGAGCACATTAAAATACCAGGAAATGCATCACTCTGGCTCGATCGGTAGTTTTTCCACCTTATCGGCTTGTCCAATCTGTATCTGATCTGCTGTCCGAGGTGTTCATACTGCCGTAGATGGCTGACTGGGTAGCTAGCCCCTGGCTGGCGTTTAATATTTATGACAGACACACATCATTTCCCTTCGAGTTGGCTTTGTACTCCGGCTTAGGCGCCTCGCAGCACCACCGTATAGGGTAAAAATAGTTATGAACGTAAATGTTTTGATAGTAATTTTTATACAAAAAAATGGCTTAAGGAAATTCATAAAAATTATGTGAAATAAATATTTTATCTTATTTGATTTATTAACTGTCTTAAAGGCTTACATAACAATTTTATAAATGTTTTGTTAAATCATACCATTTCCATTCCTCGATATTCTTGATATGCCTTCCTATAACAATATTATTATTTATTATTCCTGATTCTTTAATTTAAAAAAATACAATTTTTAAAAAAATATTCCCTATTTCCCAACCGAAATCTCCGTTTTTTTTTATACTTTTCACTTAATAAACTTGATAATTTAATGTCGTGTAATAAAACTTTTGCCTCGAGCTGTAGATACCACCCGTTGCATCCACTGAAGCTGCACAATTCTTACGCATTTTTTGATATACAGTGGATTCCATTAATATTCGGTTTTTTGTTTTTTCAACTTCAAACCCGAATAA
>JAEIIL010016643.1:0-19312 GCA_018905715.1 Drosophila lini
AAAAAATTGTTTACTAAACATATTTTAATTCATTTTTCTTAGGGAAAGAATTTAGCCACTTTTACTTATACTTATAATTAATTTTTATTTATGTATGTATGTAGCTGTCACTCAAATGTGTCAGCACTGGTGGCGTGTCGCCGAATTCGCTGCGAGACTCTTAAAAGTTCCTCCGTAGCTTTCGCGAGCGGCAACGCTTTGGCATCTGCTCATTTGCCCGACGACCGCTGAGCAATTAACACGCAGTTCTAGTTTCTAGTTCCCGCAGTTCTTGACTCTCGTCTCTCTTATCCGGAAAAATCAGAACCCAACAGAACAGAATTTAGATCAAAATGCTGCGCGTTCTGAAGACCGGTGCCCTGCTGCGAACGCAGACCAAGAACATCGCCGCTGCCGTGGCCAACTACTCCGCCCTGCCGCAGCCCCAGACCACGCCCGATATCCTCTACACCGGGGTGAGTGTCCAGAATAATAAAAAAGCAAACAATTATAACTAAGTTATCGCAGTTATCAAAAAAGTCCGAAAAAGAAATCAACAAAAAGAGGAACACAAATTAAACATGTTTTTGAGTTGACCTTGGGGCCGGCGCCAACTGCAGCTGTTATCGCGCGATGCCTCCTACCCCCTTCCCTAATGCCCTACATATGCGAAATCAAGTTTTTAGGTTTTCCAGTTCACTCTTCCCCCCATTTCGTCGGCTTGCCAAATAAATTGGCAGATGAGCGGCAGGCCAGGCCCTCGCAGCATTCCGATCACGTACACCGAATGTTTATCGCCAGCTGTAGGGGATTAGCCTGTCGGAGCGAATCGAAAGACCGACCGGCGGCTAAAAAAATAGACAAAGGCGAAATCGAAAGCAAAAATAACAACGAATGCAGGCGAATTCAGGCGCCGGCTTTTATTGTTGTTATTTCTGCTTCTGATTTTCGTTGTTTGCCGTTGCCTTCCCTTTTGGCTCTTCCTTTGTTATGTCACAAAAGCTCTCACAAAAACAAATTTGTTTGCTGGCGAATTCTCTTTCGATACTCTGCGTCTCTCTTACTTTCTGCGGCTTCCTATAGCCGCTGGGGAAATTTGCATAAAATCTACAATTTTACAAGCTTTATTTTTTTCCATTAGTCTGACAATTAGAACTAGTGTTCGTCGCATTTAATTGAGAGGGAGGACGGGGGGCTTGTGGTTACTGGTTAGTAAAATGGTTTTTGTGTTCAGATTTATCAAGGGATTTGAGCAAATATTTTAGCATTTGGGTTTAAGCGCAATAAGCTGAATGAATTTTATACTTAATGAGAATAAATTCTTTAGGGAGCAGTGAATGGTATTTGGGAACTAGGGAGCTGAGCAATACACTAATTATCAAATATAAGGTCAGCAAGATATTCTAGAATTGTATTTTCTTTCAACCTAAAACCGCATATAAAAAAAAAAGAAATGAAGATGGCTTTGGAAAACCGAGGTTTCTATAACCTTGCAGTTTAGGATAACATCATGAAAATCTATCATAATCAAGAAAAAATAAGCAAAAATTTTGCTTCGCAAATTAGTGTTACTAATAAAGGTAATTAATATAACATACTACGAAAAAAAAAGATGTTAAAAGATTTGGTTTCATATCTGTCTTTGATAGGAAACCTTTCGGAATATTTAAGATATTTCCAATAGATATATTTTCAATAGATATTCCCAATAGATATATTTTCAATAGATATGCCCAATAGAAAGTTTTCTTGGTACAAACAATATTCCAAAATTTTGTTATACTTCATCTAAATTCCTATCTGGTTGATTCACCTATATATGTTCATATGTATTTACTTATGTACATATATGCTACCATTGGTAGTTTCCACTGCTTATCGCCAGTAGCCAGCTTTATTCCGTGGGCCCTTGCTTTGTAGATAACATGGCACACTTAATAAAGTCAAGCCTCCATAACTAGTTCGATCGTCTAGCCACGTCTCAGACAACCGAAAAGTTTCGCACGTGTCTTTGTATTTTTATGTATATTTATGTTTGGCGATGTCTGGCGGAAAGTTTTATAGTCGCAGCCCCAGTGGTGAAATACCGAAGAGGTTCGTGCATACATATATAAAATATAGGTATAGAGAAGAAATGAAAATAAAAAACAATTATAAAACAAGATGACTTGAGATTCTAATCATTTAACCGGTAAACGTTTCAGATTACAGAGGTTGGGGGATTGTCAGCTACACATGCTAACTGAACAATCAGCCGATTGCGATTATTCAATTGGCAACTACACACGCACAAACAGCTAATAATAACAAACATCAGAGTCAGGGGCTTATCAAATCGGGGAGCCGCTTGTCGTCGCTTTGTAATATCGAAACAAAATTCAATATGCTGGATTATGAAAATGATATGGCCATAAACAAAGCCATTGTTAATCATTAACTTTATTGCAGCTGTTTATCAACAATGAGTGGCACAAGAGCAAGTCGGGCAAGACTTTCGGCACCATCAATCCAACCACGGAGCAGACCATCGCCGAAATCCAGGCTGGCGATAAGGAGGATATCGATATTGCCGTGAAAGCAGCCCGCAGTGCATTTAAGTGAGCTTCTAATATGGAATTTCTATAAATTAGTATTTAATTTATATTTTTAAACCCTAGATTGGGCTCTCCCTGGCGCCGCATGGATGCTTCGGAGCGCGGTCGTCTTATCTACCGCCTAGCTGATCTCATGGAGCGTGATCAGGTCTACCTGGCAGTGAGTATTATTTCGCATGATGACATGCAATCAATCTTCGAAATGTTACAAATTGTTTAGTAATTTGTAACATTTCAAAGATAATTGAATCAGAAAATCTTTAAATTGGGTATTTTACTTATTATAAATTGCTATTGCAGAGCTTGGAGACCCTGGACAATGGCAAGCCATACAGCATGTCCTACAACGTGGATCTGCCAACTGCCATCAAGAATCTGCGCTACTTCGCTGGATGGGCAGACAAGAACCACGGCAAGACCATTCCCATGGACGGAGACTTCTTCACCTACACCCGCCACGAGCCCGTGGGTGTGTGTGGTCAGATCATTCCCTGGAACTTCCCCATCCTGATGATGGCCTGGAAGCTGGGACCCGCCTTGGCCACCGGCAACACGATTGTGCTGAAGCCCGCTGAGCAGACCAGTCTGACTGCCCTGTACATTGCCCAGCTGGTGAAGGAGGCTGGCTTCCCGGAGGGCGTGGTCAATGTGGTTCCCGGCTTTGGAGCAGCTGGAGCTGCTTTGGCCAACCACAGCGATGTGGACAAGGTGGCCTTTACCGGATCCACCGATGTGGGCAAGCTCATCCAGCTGGCCTCGGGCAACACGAACCTGAAGAGGGTCACTCTGGAGTTGGGCGGCAAGTCGCCGAACATTATCCTGGGAGATTCCGATCTAGACTACGCTGTGGAGACGGCTCACTTCGGCCTTTTCTTCAACATGGGACAGTGCTGCTGCGCTGGATCCCGTACTTTCGTGGAGGACAAGATCTACGATGAGTTCGTCGAGCGCAGCGCGGAGCGTGCCAAGAAGCGCACCGTGGGCAATCCCTTCGATCTGAACACTGAGCAGGGACCCCAGGTCAACGAGGAGCAGATGGAGAAGATCCTCGGCCTGATCCAGACCGGTAAGAAGCAGGGAGCCAAGTTGGTGGCCGGCGGCAGTCGTCCAGAGGGTCTGCCTGGCTATTTTGTTCAGCCCACCGTCTTCGCCGATGTCCAGGACAACATGACCATTGCCCGCGAGGAGATCTTCGGCCCCGTCCAGCAGCTGATCCGTTTCAAGAAACTCGATGAGGTGATCGAGCGAGCCAACAACTCGGACTACGGTCTGGCTGCCGCAGTCTTCACCAAGGATCTGGACAAGGCCAATTACATTGTCGGTGGCCTGCGTGCTGGCACTGTTTGGGTAAACACCTACAATGCTTTGGCCGCCCAGGCTCCATTCGGTGGCTACAAGATGTCCGGCCATGGACGCGAGAACGGCGAGTACGCCCTGTCCAACTACACGGAGGTCAAGAGTGTTATCGTAAAGGTGCCACAGAAGAACTCCTAAGAGGGAGTCGTTATACCCTCCGAGAGGGAAGTTCATTTGGTTCGTCAAGTTTAGGTGATCTAAATTCCGGCGCTAACCCCTTGCTCTATGTCTACGATCTACATCTCTATATACGCACATATAGATCCTTTGGATATTGTCTGTGGTCAGTCTCTGTATTTTTTCCATTTCAGCTTAAGTTTAATTTGAAATAAAGATTTTTCGAAAAATGTGTAGTTTTTAAATAAAACTAATTTGATTTTTTAACTATTTAGACTTGAAAATATTTTTTGAAAGTATATAGTTAGAAAGGGAATATATTTAAAGAACGAGAGGATATTAAAAAAGTTTATTTCTGAACATACTTAAAGGAATATACATTGTAACCATTTATATTGTGGAAAATCTCTCTTCGTATCCGTTTTAATTAAATTGGCTTGGAAAATGTAAAACCAGTGTTACACACAGACAAGCTAATCATCTCTTCCTGTTCATAAATAATTCCGCCCGATGTTCTTGGCAAATTGAGAATGTTTTCTCCTATCATTCGCTCCACGTTTTCCCTTTCCTTATTTAGTGATTTTTATGTGCAATCCCTTTGTTTGCCAATAGATTCTTGGCTTTGTTTATGGCACCCTCTGAACTGAATGCCATTATTTTGCTTATCCAACAGCTCGACGATAAAGCAAACAAACACTCGGAGATACTCCCTCTCTCACCTTACACTGGCCGAAACATTGATGGCTTTTGCATAAAGCGGAAAGCAAACGAGCAAAGTGAGCAAGCAGCAACAACAAGGAGCTCGCTCGGTCGTCCATCTAGGAGAAATAAGCTTAAATTTATTTGCATATATTGGTATTTTGCAAAGTTTTGTTTTTGGCCAACAGTGTGCGAGTGTGTGGAGTGGATGTATCTGCATCTGCATAGCAGGGGGATTTAGAGACACGCCAGGACACACTCCCAGCAGGTCGTCTTTCATCCGACAACATCGCAAAAAACAGAAGAGGCAAATGGACGGAGAGATGTCCATTAGATTGGACAGCAGCTGAGCGTGTCAAGTGCTTTGCGGTTAGAGCAAACTTTTTCTCTTATTTTCCACTTTGTTGTTTTCGAAATTGAATAAGCGCATTTGTATGCAATTTATTTAAAATTTGTATTTCAATTTTTACGATGGCAGCAAATTGCTTCTATGGCACTTCGAAAAGGCCAAAGTTCAGGCGACATTTGTATTATTTATACGCTTGACCATAGGTGGAAGAGTTTGCATATTTTTACGGTGAATTTTATAAATACGAATGCAAAGGAAATAAAAGCTAGTTGAACTATGCAGCAGCACTCTTGATTAATTTTGTATGATTTATGACCCTGAATATTTCATAGCAGATTTCCGTATTTCACTATAAAGTTAAGCTACGCTTTCCCAATCCCGCATTCATTTTTTATGCCATTTCACACTTAATTCAGTTCTTGCTTCCATTTCCAATGAAACAATAAACCCAACGTGGCGTATACGCAATTATTCTGTACTACGGCTTCGTTATTCCCGATTTTTGTGCACTTTTTAGGGGCATACAGTTATTTTAAATTGATTTTCAGTTGATGGGAACCATTTCATACACATTCAAGTATGGAAAAAATGCAGCAATAGAGAGAGAGTTCTGAACTGAAAAACTGTTAAAATTGCAAATGATCCATGGGCAATTTTAATACCCAAACATGGCAGGTGGCCAACTCGCAAAAGGGAGGCAACTAGAAGTCAGCCAGGAACGCGGGAGCCAAGTGCAGGGAGCCACGATGATTGCCAAAAGCGCAGCCGTGCGCATTGAGGCGCGTGCACAGGTGCGCCCGAGCGTTGTAGTTGCGAGCACAGCGGAGGGGATGGGACGGGGCATAATTGAAAGGCATTCTTTGCCGGACTTAATGTGCAGCTAGCAAAGGCTATAAACTGCCAGCCATACTTTAATTATCCTGCTGCCACACACAAAACTATAATTCAGCATTTGCACTCCATGGCGAGGAAGAGAAGGCGCAAAAAAATCAAGTATCCGCCACGTTGGCCCATTTGCCAAAACATTTTTTCCTCTCAGCAGGGCAATTCAACTTTATCGCAGTGTCTACACTCGATTACATTGTTATGTTCGGCGGGGGAGAGCTGGAAAAAAGGAGATGAAGAAATGGAGAGAGGCAAAATCACCGGGAAAGTAACGAATCCCATTGGGACAACGCTGCGATGCCGGGCACTTTGATCATTAGCCGGAAAATGGCCATGGACACGGCGCCGCAGATAAGCCAAGAGGACAAATAAAGAATAAAGGCGAAACCAGAGGAGCAGAACAAACAAAAGGCTTAGCAGGGGGATTAGTAGTGTAACCCAGATCAAGACATTTCCACTGCCAGATAAGGCGGCCCAAAAGTAGGCAGCTACATTTTCCATTTTCCACTTAAGCGCGTTGCGAGCCGCCCGCGAATCGCAGCGAAAACGCACGAAAATCGCTTGTCAAGTGCGCATAAGTGAAAAATCAAATTCGCTTTCGCACAAACACTCTCGTCGCACTTAACCCAATAAACTGGTTGCGAAACGATCCAGTTTCCGTCCAAATGTGTCAGCATTAAGCTGCCATCCGCTGACTTCCCTTCGCCCATTACCTCAGTTACGCAGACTAAATGCCCTCGCAGAGACACATTGCCATTTTAGGGCTGTAATGCGTTTTACGCACAGTGGGATGACTACCAGCGGTAAATTACATTATTATTTATTATATTATTTTAGTAATTTAAGCCTTATCCCTTTAAATCGTATTATAGTTCTGGGAAATCACCCACAGTTGGTCATTTAATTTTTACACGAACTTAGCGCTGATTTATTTTCATTTTCAATAATTATTATTGCAGATTAACGTCGACTCAAATATCGATTGATTGTTTTATTTAAAGCCCCCTTAATTGACCTCAGCCACTGCCAGAATCAAGCCAGTAATTAAAAATTTAACATAATCCTCATCCGACCGCAGATGCTATCAATCGATTTTCACGCCACGCCACGCTAATGGCATGAAAATGTGGCGAAAAAAAGCTGCTGCAGTCAATAAGGTAGAAAGGTTTGGTCCTGCGACACCCGTAGAAATAGCACGCGATGCTCCAACAATGGCAGCACAAACAGCAGCAGCAGCAGCAACAGCTCGCTGCAACAAAAGTGAGAATGATGACGGCTTTGATGCCACTTCAAATGGAAACGATCCGATGCATCATCGTCTGGTTCTGAGAAGGCCGCCCCTATTGCGGCCCCTTTGTTGTTGGTTGTTGGCCAAATGCAATGGCATTTCCGTGTCCGCCCCGCGTTACACGCCCCTAGTTACACATGTCAGACGCGAAAGCGGCAACATCAGTGTGCGGCTGGCATTCTGCGCGCTAGTTTTCCTTTGAGTACCCTGTATTCGAGAACTGACAAGGTGAGCATGTTATGTTTTTCAGGAGAAATGTTACGAAATTTGCTAGAATAATTTAAGAAAATATCAAGATATTCAAACACATATTTTTAAAAAACTTTAGCTGTTAAGAAACTTATACCTAAACCCTAAGATACCAGTTTACGGTATTCCGGTAGCCGGAAAGCTATATCCATACCTCCTGGCTAGTCCTCTTCCTTTGCTGTACTCTCCTTTCTCTGCTTTTTTGTCGCGCGAGTCCGGAAATGTGCATAAAGTGGAAGTGTATTGCGCATTGGCGTGAGAAGAGCCATAGATGGGGGGTGGTGACACCCAAGTCCCCAGCATCCGGCAGCCCCTTGTCGTCCTCGACCCCTTTCGAAGCCTTCTGGGCTCCCCGAAGGCGCCACGAGAGCCAGACTCAGACGCTTGTGCTGCTACCATAGCTGCTGATGAGTAGTTACCCGGCATTGCATCGCCATCGTCATCGCTCTTGGCTATTAACTTGCTCAAATATTGGCTTAGGCAGCCGCGTTGCACTAGTCGCTAAAAACAGCAAACATGGCCAACACAAAGCAAACAACGGTTGGTGCTTTTAACACACAACAAAAAAAAAAAAAGAGCGATAGCATGGTTGGCAAAATGTCCTTTGGACAACAACATGACTTTATATACAAGCGACGGCAGCTTGAAAGGAACAACAGTCCTTTAGTGGCCGAGACGAGCTTAAGAGTTTAAGCTTTGAATAACTATTTTTCACAAAATGTGGGTATTTTATGTCGTTATTTATTTCATTCAGTAAATTTATGCTTTACTTTTAGTGTTTATTTACTTGCGAGTCTTTAATTAAAAGAATTTTTTTATTTTTGGATACTTTGAAAAGTTTATAAGTGAATTAATTATATTCTTTTAAAATATTTTGAAAAAATCGTTGAAGCAATTGCAAGAATTAGGCTTAAGTTTAAATTTGAATAATAAATTACTATCTTAAACCTAAGGATTAAAATGGGGTTAAACTTGCTTTAAATCATCAGTCAGTTAGCTAATAACAACTATAATGTGGTTGATAATCAATTTGTCGAATAATTCAGGGTTTCTAATTATCTTTCCCATTTTGTAGCATCTCAATGACCCAATCCTTCAGTCTTAAAATTGTGAAACATAAAATCATGTCCCAGTATAACCCTAATTCTTAAATGGAGTACTCTTAAATGTCTTATTTCACTCTGCTCAATTAAACACCCCTAGAAAATACTTTTAAAAATATTTAAAGCGGGCCAAGCGAACAATTGTAATAAAGCAACACCCAGAGCCTTCTTTATGAGGGCAGCCCCGACAAAACAAATTTAGCCATAACTCCTAATGCCCCCCATGACCTAGGCGAAATTACATTGAAATATATGAAGACTTTCTCCTTTAGCCTTTTGGCGCCAGTCCCGGGGGGAGGGGAGACCTTTGTGCGCTGATTCCAAAAACCCTTTTTAATTAACTCGCACAAACTCGCGAACAAACCGCGCGGCGCTCGCGAGTCACAAAGTAATAGCAGTCGGTGCCGGGGCCAAAACGCGTTTGCCAGCCATTTTTATTTGACGTTACCAGGGGCCAGAAAGAAAGACCTGGCTCGAACAGTATTTCCCGCGGTCCCCGGTTGCCCTCCAGTTTTTGCCAGACATTTCTGAGTTTGTTTTTCCGGAGGCCCCCGCCTCCTTATCCTCAGCCCACCCTCTCTCAGCTTTACAAATTGTATTTCAACGGTTTCGCGCTTCATTAAAATTGCTGTTAAAATAACACACGCACACGCAGCGCGGGCAGGGGAAGCGGAAACCCTTGCACAAGGACGCATAGGAATAGCTAAAGATACTCGCATGTACACGGTTAGAGAAATTAAGGAGATTTAGATTTATATATATTTTTGGTAAATATATTTTAACATATACTTGGTCCAAGACTCACGATAAAGAATAGTAATATTTGGAAATATAAACCGAACTGGGGACAAATAAATATTTAAACAAACTTGTCGCACTAGAAAGACTAAATTTTTTGTAATGTAGTAACAAATATTTAATGGTAAAAATAAATATATTTGAAATATATTAAATACTTCAAAGTCCTTTCAGACTTTCTCTCAGTGCCGCCGTGTGCTCGTGTATTTGTGCCAGCTGACAAGGCTTACAATATGATTTTGTGGTTCTGTTCATTTTTTGTGCTCGTGCCATGCTTGCTGCCCTTGTTCTGCTGTGAGTTAAAAAAATTGTCCCTCCCCCGCTTCTACCCCCTATATAAACACAACATTCAACGCACTCAAAACTGGCACGCGTGGCAGCGAGTTAACCCATGAGTTGAAGAGGTTCCCGTTTTCTTTCGTTCGAGTCCTTTGAATCGAGGCAGTGAGTGCGGTTTTCTCTAGCTGTGTGAAGTTTATACACAGAGTTTATTTATCTACAAAACACAAGCAAATACACCGCAACTTTCCAAAGTTTTGGATAGTTTCAAAGAAAGTTAAGCAAATTAAATGGGAGCAGTGGGACTGGGCTTGAAGTCATCCGATTGAATCGAGTGAAACATCTAACGAAATACAATCTTAATCTGAAATGTAATCATGGGATTGATTTGGTCTAAAGTTGTGTAATTGGATTGCATTGATCCAGGAAAATAAATAGATTCATGTGAAAAGAGATTTAAGTGGGCTTGTTAAGCTGCAATGGCAATGATTTAAGTTTGGATTTTCCAAGCCTCAGGCTTTATTTATATCTTGATATATTTTCTTATTAATTTCCACACAAATTTTACATTTACAGCGGTAATGTTTGATTTTAATTCAGATTAAGATCCACTATTTGGCCAAGAAGATTAGCAGATTTGGGCCTTAACCTTCGTCTCATGAGCTTGGCCGCCTAAAGATACCCGCCAGCTAAAGTGTCACTAACTCTCACACCTCGACACCCAGAAGGGTTAAAGTGGGCCAATTTTTTTCGGCGGTTTTCTTTTGTTTTTGTGTTTTTTTTTCGAGGCCATAGGCGTTTTTTATTTTCGTTTCGTTTTCAATGTTTATTTATTTTATGGCCCTTTTTTTCTGCTGAAGTTTCAAATTCAAAACGAAGGCAAAAGGTTAAGCGACCTTAAAATACCGCATACTGAGTGGGTAAAGAACGTAGACTATATAGGCTATATTTTTTCTGGCTAAATATTTTTCGTGGGAGTTAAGGCTTTTGAATAGATTAAGAAAACTATCTCTTAAATTGTAAGGTAAATTTACTAGACCATAAGGGTACCTACATACCCCTTTGCTTCCTGGATACCCTAGAAAAACAACACCGAAACGAACAAAAAGAAACCGAAAATGTTTTCCAATTTCGAGGCCCCAGCAGACACAGGCTCGAGCTCGATGAACGCCTGACTGAGTGACAACGGCGCGGTGGGTACAGAGAGAGCGGGGAAAACAGGGGTTAAGAGTTTGGAGGATGATTGGGCGGAAGACGGAAATTCGGGTCTGGCCGAGTATATTAAAAGCCAGAAAGTTAATGAAGCGTTAGGCGGTGCAGACGAAGCCGCAATAAAGCGGTCCAAACATAAAACAGCAAAAGAGCAGGAAATTTATTTATTACTTTGCTATTTCCGCCCAACACTTGCCCCTAACTTGGCTATTTTAACAAAAATAGAAATAGAAACAAAAACGAAAACAAAAAGCAAGCCAGAAGCATTTCAAGTAGCTACTTCAACGTTTTTCCAGCTCCTTCTGTTAGGACACGCGCAGCTGTTGATTTTAAATTGTTGTCCTCCTTGTTGGCTGCGGTTTTGTCAGCTTTTCCAGCTTTTCCCGCTTTTCCCGCACTGTTGCTTGTCCTTTGTCCTGTGCCTTACTTGCGAGCGTGAGGGCGAGTGTGTGTGCGTGTGGCGGGAGGAGTCGCTTTGAGCCATTGTCTTTGGCACTTGCCTCTAAGCGGCTACTTGAGCAGTGAAACTGGCACGAGCATTTGCATTTCACTTCTGCTCTGTTTTTTCCGCTTTTTTTATATTTTTTATTTTTGTCTCGGTTTCGGCTTTTCTTTTTGGTGCTGCAGCAAATGCCGCAGAATGCTTGTCAGCAATTTGTCATCCTCCCTCCATCGGCAACTCACTTTTTTGTTCCGCTTTCAAGGTGCAGGACAATGAGACACTTTCTTTGGTGTCCTGGCGGGAAGTCGAATTGAATTGCAATTGAAATCAAGTTGATATCGAAGTTTATTTGCCATTTATTCGTGCAAATGGTCTTTGGAGTCTTTGAATTGGTTTAAAATCATTTTAAACACACACAGAATACTACTTAATAAACTAGGATAAAGTATTAATTAAATCCCCTAAATTTATCAACACTTTAGCAATTAAATTGAATAGAAGGAAATCAGCATTCATTCATCTTTGAGCCTTTGATGCCTGATGCCACTGCTTTATTTATTGACTGTTAAACTTTTCATTAGCCATTTCGTTTAATTCGCACACAATGGCATGGGATTGAAGGCAACGGGCAGACGAAGCTGGGAAAATCCCAACAATGGCGAAGGGAAAAATGGCAGCGGAAACACGCAGTGGCAGCGGCAACAACAAAGACACAAACACGAAGGCAAACACAAGCACAAACACAAACAAACAACCAGCGGCACTAAGTATAATGTATTTGTGTTGAAAGACACACAGCCACACAGTGGCAACTTTATTGCCCGTGCGTGTGTGTGTGTGTGCGTATATCAAAGATACAATCAGTGCGCAATTGTCTGCGTTGATGAGCAGCTGGATCTGAGAGTTGCCCCTACCCAGAACCGACCGATTCCCATACAATATATGTATATGTATGCCATTAGCTCCCAAAATCCCAGCTCCCTGCTCGCTTTCTTATGACAAAAAATGCCGCGTAATCACAATGATAATCATGGCACATCCACACGCGTAGCACACACACGCTATTCCAAAGAGAGCTGACGAAATATATATAATTCCTATTAAGATTTGGCTGAATAAAAAGAAAAACGCTTTTCATGTTGTGAATTTATTTCAAGTTAAAAGCCTGAGATTTAAGAAGAGATTTGATTCCAAATTTTTGTCTTAAAGTTACATAAATAAATAAATAGAAAGATTATTATTTCCTTACTTTCTTTGTAGTACAACTTTTGTAACTTAAATAGGTTTAAATATAAAGAAACTTATATAATTCCTAACCCTCGGCAGTCTTACCTATCAAACACACTCTCAAATACACAAGAGCATCCCTTTATTAAATCCTAAATTTGTCTTGAAAAGGACCTGACTTTCACAGTAATTAGTAATAATCAAAATCAAAAGCACATTCCACATACTGAGAGCCTCATTAGAGCCTCATTGCATTTAATTGATATCGAATTTTCCAATCATCATTGTGGGTTTCCCACATGACTTGCATTGATTCGTAAAGGGAACTGGCCCTTATACTTGTGCAGCAGATGCACTCGGTTGCTCATCAAAGTTTAATTAATTTGAGATATATTTCCAAGGCAACCTTTGAAAATAACAACAATGCAGTTAGCCATTAGAGAACAAAACTAAAATTTCTAATTGCATATCACAAACACATTTTAGTTAAGTTGAAACACACCTCTTAGACACTGCTTTAGCCACATATTTATTATATATCAAAGGAATGTCGATCTCATGCTAAGCTAAGCCAGACAACAATTCACATTTCTGTATCAGAACTTAACCTGCTTTCCCGCTACGTTGAGCCGTTGAAGTATTTTAAGCGCATTTTCTTGGCGCCCTCCCTTTAAGGCGACAAAAACTCTCTCTATCTCGGTTTGAATGTGAAACTTGGGGAAAATAGCAAACAACTTGGAGCAATGTAACATATTCTATTTAATGCTCACACGAACAATGCTGTTGTAAGTCTGTGCATGTATTATTTGTGCTAAAAACGTCGGCGAGCTGACAGCGTGATGCCAGTCAGGCAAGCCGTGCCCGCATAAGTATGCTACGAAAGAGTGTGTAGTCTGGAAGGATGCAGACACACACACGCGCAGTCGGAGCTTAAACAAGCATTCGAGTAGTGTGACATATTACAACAGACCTCGCCCCATGCTCTGTAGTCCACAGAACTTTAAGCAAAGAACTGGAACCGAAGGCAGCTACCTCTCTCTCTCTGTTTTATCCTATTAGAGGCCAAATGTCGCCGCTGAGCAGGATTTCTATATATTTGCGTGTACCACCGACGTAGGATTTGTACCTAGACGCTGGAAAAAACGAAATCAGCAAGGTTTTTTGAATATATTTAATTTTTATAATTTTTACGACTAATTTTTGTAGTTTTTTTTAGAAGAAATTGTACAACAATCAATTTAATTATTACTTTAAATCAATATCTTCACAAAAAGTTACCAAATAGTTTTTTCGTGTGGCCTGCAAGTATTGAATTTCCACAGAAAACTATTAGAAAACTATTTACTTGCAGTGCACCACCCACAAGCCGCTCATAGCACCACATTCAAGTGATTCTTTGTATGCCACAATATTTTATTTTTCCACAGAAATGTGTCAATTTAATGGCTTTACTTTATGGATGGTGGTGGATTTGAAAACCCAGCCAAAGCAATGTTGAAATATATTTTCTGCGAATAACTTTGCAGTTTCCCTTGTTATTTCATTCTCTTTTTTGTGGTCAGTGTTGCGGTTCGAAAAAAAAGGGGAAAACACGAAGGCTAGATAGAATTTATACTTTGATGATGCAATTGCAATTGCGTTGTTAATTTTACAAAGTGCGGTTAACCGAGCGGCCAAATATGTTGGCAGCAATAAAATTAACTCGCTTTGTATGGCCAGAACAAAAAATGGCTTAACATTTGTTTTAAAATGTAATTGGAATATCGAGGGGCAAAAAATTCTGCGTAACTCGGATTTATTTTCATTCATTAAGCCCCGAACTAAAAAGCACGAGAAGAGCAACCAAAGAACATCCTGGGGATTTTACCCTTAATCGCCCCTCTCACATTGCCCATTAACGGAATCATAAATTATTAACTAGGCACGAAAATCTGCAGCTGGATAAACGCTCTCAGCCAGAAAAGTGCGCTCAAGCAGACGAGAGGACCCAAGTCGCAGGAGGCTTTCATGTATCCCGAAAAAAGGACTCACACACACGACAACGAAGACGATGATGATGATGGGCCCGATGATGATGGGCTCGATGACGATGCCGATAATGGAGCTTACAACTCAAAGCCAGGGCCCAGTTATTTACATGAAACTCGGGCTGAAGCTGAGCCAAAGAAAGACAAGAGTCAACATTTCCTGTTGTAGCCCAAATTCTGAACAGTTTTTCTAGTTCTATTTTATTTTTCCCTTCCATTTTTACTGGTTTTGGCACGAATAACAGGCAGCGTATCGCTTTCATTGTTTTGCCAGGCGTAATCACAACAATGCCCAAAATAATGGCGAAAATACATTGAACTTTTCTGGCCCAATATCCTGTCCAGAAAAAAAAAGAAACAATGCTGTATCGATGGCCCAAGAGAGCAACCAAAAATGGGGCACAGCGTGAGTGTGTGTCTATGACTACACAAATATGGGGAATATATTAAATCAACAGGATGTGCTACGTGATTTGGCAATGGCCAAGATAAATACAAACAAGAGCCCCACATATGGCTTGGTTGTATGAAAATTTGAAGCTTCACTTGAGCTAGATATATTTTTATGAAATGGAAAAATATAAAGAAGTGCAGCAAGCATTGTTATCAAAGTTTTCGATGAATAATTCATTTTTATTCCCGTTTTTGCATCCGAATTCCAACTTTATGTTGGGTGGAAATTAAGTTGAGGCGATATTTAACTTTCCAAAAATTAAACAAAACGAAAGCTAGTGAGTTTTAGCTATAAATTTAATTGAAATTTTTTAATTGAATAAGAATAATCCGCCATAAAAGTTTGTATACAATTTTATGCAAATTTAAAAAAAAAATGCATATATTTTATAATATGGTGGGTTTTTTTAATTATAAATTGAGGAAAAATATATTCCTCTTACATTATATTCTAGCTGAATTAAAGTATTTAAAAAAAATGCTTCATTTAGCTTGATAAATTAAGTCATGCAAGCTAAAAAAATATTTTAATTAATTCACAAAATACGTATTATTCTTTAAAACGCAACCTAATTATTTAAATATTTAAATATATTTCAAAATGTTATACATTAATTTGAACTTACCTTATTCCGCCCACATTGAGTATAATCCGATTTTCGCCATCCATGTTGCATGCAACAGTTGGGGCAACAGCAGCCGCATGCCAGGGTAATTCTTTGTTGGCTCGCAAACAAATCGAACAAAAACTTCGACACTCTTTGACTGGCTTTCAAGAGTTGTAACCTTTGAATTTTAGCTAAAAACACACACACTGGATACACAGACACACACACAGAGGCAGGAGCTCGCGGCTCACACGGCGTATGAGCAATGTGAGGCCTCAACGCGATGCTTTCTAATTAGACTTAGGAGGGCACAGGTTGCACTTCCTTTTTACTTTTTTCCGGCTGCTCTCTTCCTCTTCGGCTCTCACAGTTGAGTTTGTTCTGCACTTGCATTTGGCGGCTTTGGGTTTATGGTTTTAGCCTTGCACATCTCCCCTGCCATCGTTCCCTTGCCTCCCGTGGCCCTCGGCGCTTCGTTTGTCCTTTGACTGAAAATAAAAACCGAAAAATGGTTGTCAAGGACCTTAGTAGAGTAATGTGCATGCCGAGATTGGGTTAATATCTGTGCAGCAATGCGTTGTATGCCCCAAAGTTATACTTGCATATACACATTTTATATGCAAATAGTTCAGACATAATCCCAGCTGCGCCAAAGTGCGCCAGCCAAGAAACTATTTTCCTTTGACAAACGCAAAATTAATTAGATATTTTTTGTGGAGGGAATTTGTGAAGAATGTGCTCATGGCAAAAGTTACCCAAGTTGAACCATAATTGGAATTTTAGTTTTCTCCTAAGCAACTTGGCTTAAATGTACAAGGATTTTCCTTGAACCAGTCCACTTTCAAGGTCTGCAGTTCAATTTAACAGGATATTTATTGCGTACATTTTTAGGCAGTCAAAGTAGGTCAACATGACAACTGGGATTAGATTTTATTTTAATCTGAACAACAAATAACTAATGAATTCAAGCAAACAAATTCCCATTTGAATTGTTATCATAAGGAAAAATATTAAGATGTTCTTGATGAAAAATAATAAATGCCTCTAGTGAATTTATTAGGCCAATTACTTATTCCAAGCAGCTGAAATGTGATAACAAAACCTCTTTTTGAATGCCTAAAATGCGAGACTAAAAATACATCTTAAAACGGAAGAAGCAACTCATCATTTCACTTTGTCAAATCAAAATGTGAGCAGAAGCAGCTGAAAAGACACAAACAAAATAAAAGAAATAACGCATTCGCCACGTAAGCCCCGACAGGCAGTGGAGGGAAATTCGCCATAGTACGAATAAAGAGGAAACACTATACAGAAGGGAAAGTGAAAAGTGAAAGTTAAGCCAAGGAAAATGTTGTGCCTCATCACTGCGGCAGTTTTATGGGCCGAAATTGTGGCCACGAATGGAGACAGGCTTGCATTGGGAATCTCTAAATATATTTAAGGCTGTAGGCCGTAATGATACACTGAGAGAACAGCAGCATCTTTAAACTATAGAAATTTTACCAAAAGAAATAAAAGCAAACTATGTTTATAAATTTTCCTATTACATTAAAGAATCTATATTTATATTTTTAAAAAGTTAATTATTTAACTTAATAACCAAATTTTGCTCTCGAAATGCTTTTCGTGCCCTCTTTTTTCGTATACGTTTTAGTCGCTTTTGGCTGAGTATGCAAATTTTTTACTTGGCCGCACTTTAGCCTGGCCTACGACAGGATTCGCAAGGAGGGAAGGAAGCAGGGAGTATGCCGCAGCCATGTGTTCCCTGTCAAAATGACAAAATGTTGGTTAAGTGCGACGAGCTCACAAAAGTCAGAGAAGCGAGAGAACGGAGAAAAGTGAGAAACCCTAACGGAGAGCTAAAGAGCAGGGTACGGAGAACAGGGAAGAGGTAGTGACAAGACCACTCCACCGATCAACTGACTGAGTGACTGACTATATAAAAAGGACACTCGACGGCGAATACGGCTGGCCGGGCTGGCAAACTTTCGCAGTCGGAATGAGATTCCGAGTGAGCAGCTGAGGCAGCATCAAGTGCGTCATCAATCTCGGCGGCGTTTAGAGGGACTTTCCATTCATTAAGTGGCTGCCGCATGCCGCATGCCGCATGCCGCATGCCGCCTGCCGCCACCGAGGATTGACAGGAGCAGTTGGGGAGCAGGTCCTCATCGCTGAGTGCTTTCAGTTCGCGCTTTGTCTTTGGGCTTTAGCCTCCATCTCCCCTGCATCAGCACTCCTACTCCTCCTCCAGCTGCACCGCCTGTTAGTGGCACTTCCCAGTCGCTGCCATCCTCCCGGGACACGACTCCCCGAAATCAATCAGCTGCTCACTGAGGCCCGCCATGTTCGAGGATGGGTCCTATCAGGTCCTTTGCTCGTCTCCCATGGAGCCTCGTACGCCAGTGAGTGTGTGTGCAAAAGTGAATAATAAGTTCTTGCCAATTTTGTATTGTGATGGAAGTGATTTGTTTAACTGCCTTCGAGGGATGTCAACGTCGGGAGAAGATTCATGTCGATGGGCGTTTAAATTTTAAGGCAATTCTTTGCTATAACTTACCAGAAGGTTATACAACTTTAATAATAAATAAAATTAAACTAATTATTTTATTCAAGCCACATCCATCAGCCTTTTTCCTGCAACTATTAATAACTGACCCCAATAAACGAAAATGCACGAAACAACCATTTTAATTGTATAAACGCAACGTCACTCATACGCCACATTAACCCAACTGGTTAAAGCAAACCCTTTTGCTGGCAAAGTGAAAAATCCAACTAAAATGGCGCAATGAAAATGGACGCACAGATAATGTCGACTTCGGGTCGGAATTGGAATGGGAATGCGGGGCAGGGGTTAGTCAGAGCCTGCGGGAAGTGGGAAAAGTCCGAAACAATGCTCTGGCCCAGAGTCCGATCGAAAAGAGGAAAACTTTTACTGGAAACCAAACTACGGCCAAAACTAAACAGAAAAAGTTTCGGGTCAAACAAACGTTTCCCCTTCGCTGCTGCGAAATAATGTGCAAATGAAGAGTGCATACACACACACACACACTGGGACCCATAAATCGAGTTGCGTTTTCCTTGTAAATTAGGGATGCCAGGATGCAAGGATGCCGGAGCAAGAGAGGGGGCCGTTGATGATGGTGAAAATCAATGGGCAGGAAACGTGCTCCTCCTTGGGCGTCGCGGGAAAAGCACTGCCAGCAAGGTCATCCCCGCCGCCATTGTCCAATTGTCCGGAGCGGAAACAACCGGAGCCAAAAGGCGGACCGAGCTCGGCAGGGAAGTTGTCGGCGCAGCACAAGGTTCGGCGGAAAACAGAGGATGTCATTTTCCTGCCTGTCATCGGAAAAACACAAATAAAAAACCCAAAGAAAATTCGGAGCTTTCGGTCTATTAAATACTTTCAGGGTTTAAAGAGTTACTCAACTGTTTAAAGGGGTTTATAGAACATTTTCGTGAGGAATCTATCGCATTTAATATTTCTAGAATATTTATTAGGAGATTAATCTTACTTTTATTGAAAAATATCCCAAAGCACAAAGCAAATTAATTTGATATCGTCTTAAATATAGAATCCCAATTTAACTTCTAGCTTGTTCAAAAATTAAGAATTTTCAATCTAACTACAAGTTATATTAAATTTA
>JAEIIL010016659.1:0-11539 GCA_018905715.1 Drosophila lini
TTCGTACGTTTTTGTTGTAATAATTTTTTTTATTTTTGGCCTATGGGCGCAACCACTGTGGGCTGGGTTCTCCGGATTGCTTAAGCGACAGTTGCAATTTGCAATCCGCTTGTAAGATGCTTTCGCCAATCTTTTAATAAGAATCAAACACTAGACGAGAGAGAATTCAAAACCATTTCTCGTATATGAGCAGTCCCCAAACTTATCGCTGATCGCGCCGGTAGGTAGGCAGGCCGGCTAGCTGGGTTACCATGGAGAGATGGAGATTCGAGGCCTTACCAGCAGCAGGCTGGTGGGCAGTACACCAGAGCCTCGACTCCAACTACAAATCCAGGTCCTAGTCAGGCCAGATAGCCGAGCTCCCTGGCTCATTACAGTTGGCCTGGTCAGCGCGGCTTGGGTATGCCAATCATGCGTTTGGACCTAACTGCAATCCAGATTTAGTCTGCTCTCGGAATGTACTGAGAGAAATTTGCAAGGAAATTATTAAGACATTGTTTTTTGATTTAGTTGTAATTTTTCAGATTTTTCTTTACAAGTTTAAAGAAAGTTAATTCTACAGAAGTATTTTTAAAACTTCAAATCATCCTCTTTCTTTATCTAAACTTGTGAGACTAATTAGGGGATTTTTCTATATTTTTTCAGTGCTTTTTACCCCCACCTCCCTCTCCCAAACTTGTCCCAAACAGAAGTTCTTGTCGCTTGTTCCTGTTAGCTGCTTGTTCGGCGTGGCCATTGAATATTTCAAATCGCAATCAGTTGGCAGGCATCGCGCTCCCCTTTTGCCTCGTTTCCAATCCCTGGGATCCCTGGCTACCGGCGGGTGTACTCACCGCATTAGTTTCAATGCGCTTTAATTTATTAAAATATCAAATTTAAGTACATGCTCTGCGGCGGCTAGAAGGAACCAACGAACGAACAGCAGCTCCGAGGTAGCCAATATTTGTGGCAGCTGCAATCGAGATTTGCGGGTGATTAGTGGCGGCTGAAATCGGAGAACCTTTTGGGGTCCGCACTTCCACAAGAAGCCAGTGATAGATGGTTTCTCCTTGTGGGGGCCAAAAGAAATGGAAATTGAATTTAGACTTGACTGGGAAATATTTTTTGCAGAAAACAGGTCTAAATTAATAAAAGAATTATCTGATGAAGGGTTTTGTATTATTTTTATTTTTTTCAGATATTATAATTTGGTAAAACAATATTTTTATTTTATATATTTGAGATTTTCCTAACCTATTTAAGGCTCAAGATTTTGAACTTGAACCTGGCCCATATTTCCTCCAGATTTTTTTTCCTGCCCCAAGTACTTGTTTTAATTAAACCCTAAGAAATACCTCAAAAGAAAAAAAATATATAAACATGGCCAACACAAAGGAAGCATAAATTTTCCATCAAGACACTTTCCTGGCTGACTTGTCCCGGAATTATGCGATATGCAGCCCAGTCCCGATCCCAAACCAGAACGAGAACCGTTAGCATTTGGCTTTTGATGTTCGGCGCACAGAAACATTAACATAAATATGAGCGCGAGATAAGTGAGGAACACACCCAGTGTACAGTGTGTGTGTGTACAACACTCTGATGAGGAATGAAAATTTGCCAAAGGAGTTGGCAGAAGTAGGAGGCGCCCCAGCCCGAGCCGAGCCGAGCTGCAACTTGCCTCATTGACATGCGTTAGACACACGACTGTGCCATAGCAAGAGCAACTCACAAAACCAACTAGTTATAGTAAGAGCACTGGGAAAAAATAAATTTAAAAAATTATAATTGAAATTTAATGGATTTTAGTACGGTTCAGAAAGATAGCTTTTGAATTTATGCTTGAAATAAGGCATTAAGATTTTATTTAACAAAAAGTTGAGGTTTTTAAGGGCACTAAATTCTGAATAAGAAAAAATAAACAAAGTATTTTTTCTTTAATTTAAAATATACAATTATTAAATTTATAAGATTTGAATTTAAAAGATTTTTAGCAATTCAATTTCCTTTTTATATTTAATCTTCTTTTGGCTCTGTGCCTCAGCAAAATACAATGAGGAAGGGGCTTTTTTTTTTTTGGGCGTGATAGCATAGTGTGGGCGTGGCAACAGCATCTGGCCAGAAAATCTGAATAGATGATCGTAAACAGAATTTTGGTTTAGCGGTCAGAATGCAAGTTTGGTGCTAACAAAGCCCAAAGCCCAAAGAATCAACTGATTGTTTGAGGGGAGTGGCCGCTATAAATGCAGGCAACACTTTTGACACCGAAAGGCAACATGTAGCAATAAGTTCAAAGAATAAATATTAAATTTACAAAAAAATAAAGAAAGTGATTTTCTAATTGTACTAAAATTAAATAGCGTAAACATTGGAACAGGGGAATACAAAAATTAATAATAATAATAGCAATAAGTTTGAAATACAAATATTAAATTGTGAAAAAATAATTCAAGTGATTTTGTAATTATACTAAAAATAAAAAGAGTATATATTTAGACATAGGAATAATATAGAAATGAGTCAAAGATGTTAAAATTATGGAAATAATTTATTTAAAATTTTTAATTTTCATGATTATAAATAAAAGCGGGATCTTAAACACATAAGAACCTCTCCTCTCATTTGATTTTTTTAAGTTATTCGCTGCATTCTCACTCATTATCTTTATTGATCTCCGCTTTAGAAAGTAAGCATATTTTTGTTTAAATCTGTGTACAAAATATTATTTTAATGTTCCTGCTAAGACTGACAATCTAGCCAGGTTACAACTAGCCCTGAGCCCTGAGACTAAGCCAAAAGACCTAGCGATTTCAAGGTGTGGAGATTGTGGCTTGTGACTGGGGCCAGATTTCCCTCTCTTGGGCTTTTTTTTTTTTTTTTTGGGCAATCAAATGGAGCCTCCTTGATGGCCGACTGCGCCTCGAGATGATGATGTTGCTGATGAGCTCTACGACAATGGGAATGCCTCGTTGTTGTTGCTCTCAGTGCAGCAAAGTTGCTCTGTTGCAGTTGCTTTTGGCCGTGGCCGATGTTGATGGGCCAATGTTTCGGTCAGTTGCCGTGGCGAATCGCAGTGCAATGCGCAACACGTTAAGGGTTGCCCCCCCTTCGAGCCTTGTCCTCCTCCTCCTCTGCCAAGCGCGCAATTTATAAAATGTCTTAATTTTTGCGTTGCCATTCCCAGGCAGGAGCAACACCAGATACAACACCGGCAATATTCTGGCTAAAAGCGCCGCAGGAAAGCCGGCGTTGTACGGCTTAAGCATCGGCTCTAGAGATGAGTGCTGACTTGGTACATTTTCTGGGCAGGCCAAACACTTGAATTTGTTTATTTTCATTGCCAAATTGCATGGAGATCGTGACACGACACGGGCGGGGCTCCTCCCTGGCACGAGCTCGAAGCCAGAGCCAGTTGGCTAAAATGACTGACGCTTGATGGCTGTCAGTTCGTCGGACAACTTGCTGTTGCTGTCGTCGTCATCAATTTTTTGTTGTTTTGTTTTTTTTTTCAGAGCTCTCGCTGGCGATAAATTGCATTTTAAGCGTATTCCCTGGCATTATTATGACTTTATAAACTCTGCGGGCTTTATGCCCTCGCACAATATGCACTTTGCATTTGTTGTAGCTGATGCAACGCCTTTTTGCTCCGAAAGGAAACCTTGGCGTGGCCGCAGCGAGAGGTGTGAGCTATTTTTATATATATTTTGATTGGCAATGATGAAATGCACCATGGACTTGAGGAGGAGTCTCCAGTAGAGGAGTCTCCGGTCGAGGCTCCCTTTTGTTGGCCACTTCTCCGCTCTTAACAAGATAATTGCTTAATTTGATTAGCAATTGTGTTGCCGTTGTTAGCCAAGTTTGCTGCCGGTGTAGCTGCTGCTGGCGGGGCGTGCAAATTGCTAACAATTTTGATATTTAAATTATTGAGCCTGTGTAGCAACAACAGCAACATGACAGCTCAATAAACATTCCATCAAGAATGGAGTGTAAAAATCCAATTTTCATAAGTGGCCCAGGCAGGAGCCAGGGGAGCGGGGAGACTGGAGAGCGACTACTGTCCTTAGCTCGTCCTTGCATAAATTAGCAGCTGCAGCTGCAATCGCGAAGTCCATCAGCGACGGCCTAATTATGAAATGTATTTTTTATAAGTGAACCTAATTTGTCAATTATTCGGAATGGGCAGCAGGTACAAAATTATTTGAAGGGGTTTATGTTAGATTTTTGAGCAGAGTTTTTAACATTTTGAATAAGGTTTTATTTGTTTGGTTAATTATATATTAATTTTAACAAGCTGCCTCTGGCTTGTTCTGGGAATCATCTCAAAAAAATCCCCCTTAACTTTCTTTTCTAACAAGCTTGTGGCTCGCTCACCTACATTTGGCCAGAAGCCAAAGACCTCCAGCCACATTGTCGGCAATTAAAAGCCTTAAACGACGCTCCACGTTGAGCGATGAGCTCAAAGGATTGGTAGCGACACTCGAATGCTGTATTGTCCGTCTGGTTTTTGCCTCTTTTCTGGCCACTTTCGGTCTCGAAGATTGCCGCGGTTACCTTGCCGGACAGCCCTTCACTCCGCCGCTGTTTATTTTCGCCTCTTTTTATTTTTTTTTCTCCCACTGATTAATCACTTTGGCGCGTATAATAAATTAAAAATTTCAGCAATTTTGAAAGTCAATTAATCATCGAGAAGGCACTCTCTGTGTAGAGGCCGATGTTGCTACCTTTTTTTGTGTTGCTGCTGCTGCCGCTGGGCAAGGCATAGACAAGAGGCTACATCTTGGGGCACGGCAGCTACATCAGCGGACATCCAGCAGCAACAAGAGGTAACAGCCACCACCACAATGATGATGATGATGGCGACTCAAAAATGTCAGGCCTTGACTACGCGCTGCACATTTTAGATGATGATGAAGTAGCCGGCAGATCGGCAGCTTCTTTGGGGTCCAGAGTCGCCGAAGAAGTCGAGACTTCTAGAGAGGATCGTTGTTTGGAGGTGTGGCCACGGGACAGCCAGGGAGCCAGCCAGCCAGCCAGCCAGCAGTACTTTCCTCCTGGCCAGGGCGACATATTCCCCGGCATTTGATAAATGAATGTGAGGGTCAGTTTCGTTTCAGCTCCCGAACAACTTTCGAGATATACGAGCATTTGTCAGATAAAAGTGCAACGCCTTTCCCATTGTCAGCCACCGCCACCGAGTTGGAGTTGGAGTTAGGGATGTGCTTGTAGCGATGGGATATATCGAAGTAGTAAAGCAATGTTGATAAATAATAAATAAAGTTGGGGAACAATAATAATAATAATAAAAAGATAGGGAAATTAATTTAAATATTTACAGCATTTTTTAAACAAAAGTCCAACGAAGTTAACATGGCTTTAAATATGGGAGAATAAAATAAATAAATAAAATATGGCACCAAAGGGAAGGGAAGCTTTTTTACCCTCGCAATTTGCCATAGAATCATGGCATCCAACGAAAAATCTATCATTATTAAAGTTAAAAATGCATTATTTTAAATTCGTTGGGTTAACAAATCTAAGTACTACATTTGCAATTTTAGGAAATCAAAATCAAAAATTAAATAAATTACTGAATATAATCCAAATTGAAAATCTTGAAATATTAAAAATGCCTGAAACTATTTTTCACAATAAAAAAAATATCACAATAAAAATTAAATACCACAAATATCGATTTAATATTCCTCTTCCATCTCTACCTCACTCCCAAGCTGTGTGTTTGCTTTGAACCATAAAATATATAATGGCCCCCGTATCGCATAAGACTGCGAGTGTTGAAACTTAAGTTTTAATTTAAGCGATACGAAGGGCGAGACCGACGCAGTCCGCCGCCGAAGCCGTTGTCCGAATCGTGCACGAAATGAAGCCATTTTCATACTCGTATTTATGATTTTTGCCCCTTATCGAAAAACGCTTCAATTGGCCATCGAGTCGGGGCCGGTAAATTAAATATGGGCAGTCATAAACGATACTGACAGGTCCGCGGGTAGGAGCAGATCCAGATCCAGATTCCAGTGGTGGCGCAGAGGCAGGGGATCCGGGAATCGGAGTCCCGGCTTAGCTGAGTTATTAAGGCATCTTTATGGCCAATCTCAATGAGGTGTGAAGTGCAATCGTTGTTGGCCTTTTTATTAATACGCAAAAATATATTTTATTTGTTGTTACTGCGCCTGAGATTGCCTTGCGTTTTAAAGTTCAGTTTCCCAGCAGCAGGATTTGTGGGATTTTTATGGATTCACTCGGAGGAAGGAATTTTATGATATATACTCCCAGAATATTTTGCTTAAAGACTTTATTAGCGTGTCTCAAGATTGCCTATTTAATGACTTAATAAATTCCATATAAAAAGAGAGGTTAAAAGAGCGTCGTTGTTTTCAGTTAAATTTTTTTTAGCATATTTTACAGGTTCTATAAAGCTTGTATTAAACTTTTAAGTACGGAAAAACGAAATGCTGGTCTTGCTTATAAAAAAATATTATTTAAGTAATAAAGAATATAAATTATATAATTTTTAGAATTTAAATGCTTCTTAACAACGTTTTGTAGACACTTCCCAAGAGCTTTTGCTTTAAAGAACCTTCAATAAAAATATCATTAGCACAATTTTCTTTCCAGTATTTTTCTTACTGAACAGTTAAAACTTAAAAAAAAATATTTTTAGAAATGAAGTATATAAATTATATATTTCTATAGCATTAAATATTTTTAAACAATTATTCAGACACTTCCTAGGAGCTTTTGCCTCAGAAAACCTTTTACAAAAATATCTTCAACACAATTTTCTTTTCTGAAATGTTCTCCCTGAGCACTGTAAACTTTCCCCTTGGTACCTTATCTTATCCTTCCATCTGCGCACCGGTCCAATCCCATCTTTGGCTGCATTTCGGCAATAATTCATATTTAAGGCGCTGATCCGCGCTGAGCTGCAGCCCAGCGAGGAGACCCTTCCTCTGACAGCCGAGGTCGTTCACTTGTCGTCTTAATTAAGTGCGTGCAAAAAGTTGCCGCAACAGATTGCAAAAGGCAACAAAAAATATGGAGAGAGAGAGAGAGAAAAAAGGAGAAAAAAGAGGTGCTTTTAAGGACATTTTGACTGCGGCGTCGCGGGCTGTCAGTGAAATCCCATAAGCCGACAGCCAAGTTGTTTTATGGCCCACAGAAGGGGCTAAAGGAACACTTAAATGCAGGTCACAGATGCAAATGTGCTGCTGCTGCTGCTGCTGCTCGTGCTGCCAATTATTTATTAACATATTTTCCCATTTGCATTGGCATTTGCATTTGCATTGGCATTGGCATTGGCACTTTGTGCAATTAACTGAAAACTGTGTTGCCGTTTAATGGCCAACGTTGTCATACGTACACGTGTAGCCTGCTAACGGTTTGTTTTTTTTTTTTTGGCTTTTTTCGGGCCTAAACAAATGGTTCAAATGCCGTGACTTCCTGGCCATTTCTTTGCTGCATTTAAATTTGATTTTGGGAATTTCAAATCGAATTTCGGCAGCGCCAAGTGCTAAAGTTTAGCGAAAAAAGGGTACAGGGAAAAAATTAAGGATTTGCTAATGATATTAACTAAAAAATAAGTTATTAAATCTAGAAGCAAGTAAACAAAGGCTTTGGCTTAAAAATACGTTTAAGAAAAGCTGATATACATTTTCCAGAAATATTCAAAATATTTTAAAATGTAAATACATTTTTTTCTCATTTTCCCTTCCTCTTGAAAATACGTTTAAGAAAAGGTGGCGTACATTTTCCAGAAATACTTTAGGTATATAAAATTTTTAAAAATATAATTTTCACATTTTCCGTTGCTTTAAAATATCCCTTAAAATTTCTCTAACTGTACAGGGACGACCGCGAAATTCACGCCATAAGTAGAATGTGATTTTCTCGCGTTGCCGTTGCTGGTGTTGCCAATGTTGCCGATGCTGCTGCTGCTGCGGATGTTGCTGTTGTCGCGTGTTGCCTGGCTTGTTACGGTGCCCAAATATGAGCAACATCACGAGAATCGTGCGATTTGCCTTGCATATATTTTACAATCCCAAAAAACCCAATCGCAGGCCAATCCCAAATCCAAATCCAAATCGCAATCCGCACAATTCCAGGCCGACACAGGCAGGCAGGAGCATCGCCAAACGTCATTACCAAAGGGGCAGGGAGGCAGGCAGGCAGGCAGACACAGACCTTTTCTCCTCCAGTCTCCGAAATCCAAATCCAAGTCGAACTCCAAGCGGGAATCGTAATGAAGTTATTTGTCCTGCGGCCATGTGGAATCAACGCACATATCCTTTTTGGCAATTGCAATGCGCCTGTCGCATAAATCATTTGCCACTCGCATGAAATTGGGCATAAATTTGCTCCACTTTGGAGCTCCAAGGAGAGTCGAAATCCCCTTTCTTTTTGGTCGGCCTAACGAATTTTCAGTTTGGGAAGAAAGAGAAGAGAAGGAGCAGCACTTGGTTATGTGGCCTCATGGCCAGCGGGTGCCAATTTTCCGGTTAGCGATGCGTGAGCCACGTGAAATGCAAATCAGTTTGAGATTCGTGAGTTTATAGCTGGCTTTAGGGGGTTAATTGCTAGTAGTTTGGAAAGGGAAATTGGCTAAAATTTTATTAGAGTTTAAATGGGTTTGTAAGAATTTTATGTGACATTAAAGGGAGGTATTTTAGAAACAGAATAACTTCTCCTAAAATAGCTAGTATTTATCAAGAAATATTTAGAAAAAATCTTGGTAATTTATTAGTTTTGAATTTTGTTAAATTCTTAAAGATATGTGTGTATATTTTGGCCCACTCCCATCTCTCTTTGCCAAAAATTGGCCAACAATTCGGTTATTAAAACAGCTTGCCTGGGCAGACAATTGGCGCTGCTGGCGGATTGGCTGGAATTACTGGGGCAGGTGAGCGAGGACTGCAAGGGGGAGGAGCACATCCAGCTGGCCACAGCCAAGACCCACCCCCAGACCCAGACCCAGTTTCTCGCACTGTTACCGTTCCAATCCTTCCTCCTCCTTCTACCTGCTGTGATAAATCAACGTGAGACTAATGCGCTCTTAACACGCGAATTATGATTTTGCAAATGATGTGAGAGGAGAGCTCCGAGGCGCTTGATTGCTTTATAATCGCCACGGTCTTCTTGGGGCACTTAATTGCAGTTTAAAGATGGGAAAGTGACCCCTGAACTATTGGTAATTAGTTTCGAGACAACAGCAGCAGCAGCAGCCGCATATCAACACATGGGCTTGGCCCGGCCAAGACTCCTCTGCTGACCCAGTAAGAAGAACGTCTGGCATTTAACCCAGTTATTATGACTGCCATTTATAACCAGGCTAGGCCTTTGGCTCCCTGCGATGGCTCTGTGTGGGTGTCCTTTTGACCCGCATGTCCTTTATGGGCAGCCGTTGCTGTTGCTGCTGCTGCTGTTGCGGTGGCCATTTTGCGGTCCTGCCCTGTTTGTCATACCTCCCTCCCTCCCCCTTATTGTCCTTTTTCGAGGTCGTCCTGGTCCAGCACCGACCTCCGTTATTTCCCCCCGCTGCTCGATGGCAAATGCCACTGACAATGGCACAGTTTTGCATGCAATTGACTTTCACAGCTCGTTGCTTTTTACTGTCTGAATGGGAATGGCTATAAGGGAAGGGGATGTGGGTGTTAAAGGGGAAGGGGAGGAGAACTATAGAGCAGGGGTTTGTGGTTGTTGTAAGGCTTGGGAAGGACACAAAAAGGGGCAACGCTGCTGAAAATGTGGGCGACTCCAAATAGCAATGCTCTTGCTTATCGCTCCTGTCCTTGTTTTCCGATTTACATTTTTGAAAACTTATCATATTCTCAGTATTTATTGTGGGGGAAATTTCGAAAAGAAAATATTGGTTTTATTCAAGGGAGCTTTTTCAGGGTAAGAATCTTGTTTAAACTGGAAATATTTTATTAACTCTAGTTTAGTTGCTTTGGTATATTTCAGAATCTTAAATATAACTATTTCTTAAAGAAGGCGACGCATATAAAATTCCCTTTGCCTTAACTTTTCCCTTATTGTTATCCCTATAACCACTTTCTATAGACAGCAACCGAAGCATCCACCTGTAAGACAACGATTGTCTGCTGTTGTTTTCGCATGAATCATTCCACATTTCGCATTCCCGCCCTGGAGAGCTTTATAAGCCGTCATTGAACCTGAAAATATGGCCAACACAATTCGCCATCATAAATATTTTATGCACTGTGCGCTTATTCTTTTTCATTTTCATTTTTTGCCAGGCATTTCCATTCATTGTTTGGGCTTTGCATACATTTTTTGTCATACATCAGGTGGGGGCGGGGACCTTTGTTTTTTGTGCAGTGGAGTGCCTATTAGGCTGCATATTAAAAAATATATGCAGGCCAAATAAATAACACAGGAATACACAAAGAGGAGAGCAGAGCACAAGGCTAACCCTTTTTTTTTTATGATTATGAATGCGAGTCGGCATATTTATGTAAAAATTATGCAATTTGCTGCCGTTCTAAGCGAGTGCGTGAGGGGTAAAGTCGGAGGGCAGGGTCGGAAATCGGCTAAACTGAACCTGGCCAGTCAATCAAAAGGCTGACGTGCTCGTCACAGTTGTCGCAAAAGGACAACAGCAGAAGCCAGGAGCCAGGAGCCGGAGCAGGAGCAACAGACTGCCAAGGAGCGCGAATTGCATCTTGACGGAGAGCAATTTGCAAACCAAAATGTGTATTAAAATTTATGACGAGTGCAAGACGAGGCAGTCGGGGCTCCACCAAATGCAACTGTGTTATTTATGTTGGGCTTGTGGCTGAGAAATGGAGAGAGATGACTGCACAAGTTTAGCAAGTCAAAGCGAGAAATGTGCAACCGTCCAACCGTCAACAGAAATGCTACCTTAAATTCCCTTAAATGCTCAGGAATAACTTTAAGCGGCAGCGGTATGTTTTAATTATTTTATTTTGGCTCGGGAAATATTTAAATTATAATATATTCATAAATTTAAAGTGAAGCCTTGAAGTATTAAAGAACTATTAATATGCAAGCAAGAATAAGTTAAGAAAACTTAGCCAAGAAGTATTTTTAATAATGAAACCCATTTAAGTTTTATTAATAATTATACAAAGAATATTTTTACAGGCTTTGAAACATTAAACGCAATAGCTTTAATTTACAAATTATAATTATTATAAATTGTGCTTTTGAAATATTTATTTTCAGATAGAAATATGATAAGAAATCTTTGCCAAGTAATTAGCCTAAAGATTAAAGGTATTTAAGTTTAGTTTACAATTATTTTTAAAATATTTTGCCAAGACACTTGTATATTTAAGACAATAAAATAGCGTTTAGTAACATCACTGAATATTAATTATTTAATTTTGCGCTGAAAGAATATTTAGATAATAAAAAATATATTCAAACTTAAAGTGAGGCCTGGATGTAGTCAGAAAGTATTAAGAAATATGATAAAAAAACTATTCGGATAGGTTAACTTAACTCTTTAGAAAGTAGATTTTAAGCTAAAAGCATTAAGTTTCCAGTTTTAATTTATATAAAT